>CAUYQG010155757.1:0-58298 GCA_963574415.1 Tarsius wallacei
GCAACTTGGTGAGACCTCATCTCTACAATAAATCAAAAATTAGCTGGGCGTGGTAGCATGCGCCTATAGTACCGGCTACTTGGAAGGCTGAGGCGGAAGGATCGCTAGAGCCCAGCAGGTAGAGGCTGCGGTGGCCGGGAGTGGCCACTGCACTCCAGTCTGGGCGACAGAGTGAGACTCCAACTCAAAAAAAACCCCCCAAAAACAATAAGCTCATTACATGTTAACATAAATGACACATTTTTATTTAAAAAAACAATGCTTTTGAAAAAATTATAGTGAGAAGAGTGGGTTTGTTTACATTTTTGCAAATCTTTTTAATGTCATACAATAGAAGACAGCTAGATTCTCATATTTGTTTCTGCATTCAGTCTTTGCCAATACCACTCATCATGTAGTCTCTGGATATCTCCACTGTATACTCATGAAAAACTGAGAAAGCAGACTGAGACTGAGGAGGGGGGAAGCAAATACTGTATTAGGATTATTATCATTATAGTTTTGACCTCATAGTCTCCCTGAAAAAGTACTGAGGATTCCTAGACCACACTTTGAGAACTGTTGCTTTAGAGTGTTTTTAAGTGTTTGAAAGACAAAATACCACAGGTTTGAGCGGGTAAAGTCCTCCTTTGCTCCCCTAGCCTCTACCCTAATCATTTTAGCTGATTAAATGATATATAAGCCACTAGCTGTTACAGTGAAGACAAATCTGAGTGTAGACTTTCTGTTCTAGTTCTTGTATACTAGCTCTTATAGAACTTTCTAGCCTAGGAGATAGGATAAGGAGCAGTTTTAAAAATAAGTCATTGAAAAGAAGATGAAAAAAGACAGCGAATGTCTTTCCCAAGCCTCCTGCAAGCTACCTCTGAGAAAAAGCTTCCTCGCCAATGATGCTGACCATGGGCAGGTGGGCCAGCCAGGGGACATCATACTGTTTCAGGTCAATTTCATTCCCACCCAGTAGGAATAGCTTGCTCAGATGTCAACTATGGGTATATATATATATATTCTTTTGTTGACTTTTTTTTTTGTAATTTTAATGCTCTTGTTTGAGAATGTATTTTAGTTGCTAAGAAACTAGTTTCTTATTGTAGACTCAGTGAGAGTAAAGATAAAGCAACTGTCAAAATAGCATGTTATTTTGACAGTAGCCATATCATAACCATAAATGATATAGCTTATCTGTACATTTTTACCCTCACTAATGGGGTCTAAATACTGTATTCCCAGGTATTTCATACATACACAAAGATACACACACATGCATTTAGTAAGAAAGGCCACCACACAGTTAGCAATGAGCTTTCAAGAAATACATACACACACACACACACACACACACACACACACACACACACCTAGGCCCCAATATGAAAACTCCTTTTAAAAGAAACTTCAGAGAAGTATAAATAAAGTACTGGCTTTATCACAGTGTTCACTACATTGGAAGTTTTTTTTTTTTTTTGAGTTGGAGTCTCACTCTGCCGCCCACACTGGAGTGCAGTGGCCGATCCCGGTCACTGCAGCCTCGACCTGCTGGGCTCCGGCGATCCTTCCGCCTCAGCCTTCCAAGTAGCTGGAATTACTGGCGCGCGCTACCACACCCGGCTGATTTTTGATTTATTGTAGAGATGAGGTCTCACCAAGTTGCCCAGGCGGGTCTTGAACCCACGGGCTTAGGCAATTCACTCACCTCAGCCTCCCAAAGCACGGGATTACAGGCTGAGCCACCCAACCCAGCGGAAGTATTTTTTTAAAGAGATGTAAAACCTCTTTTTAAAAGATAATATACATTTTCTTCTATTCAGCAATGTTTTTGTCTAAATCCTAACTTTTTATGTAAAGAAGGTTCAGTATGTCAGCATTCATTCAAAACCTCATTCTCACATACTGATTCTTGATCTGTCGAATGTGGTAATCACCATCAGACAGGGTGGGCCTTCCACACTGGCCTTCTTAGTCCATGGTTCTCTTAAACCATGCACATATGCTTTGAACAATGACAAATCCCCTCCTTTTCCCCCTCCAATCATTCCCCAGCTACTGTACTTCTACAGAGTTTTATGTGGTCAAAGGGTCAAGTCTTGCTAGTAACAGTAAGTTCATCATGTAAAAAATCAAATCTACCAAAAATCTCCAGCAACTCAAAATCAAATACCTGAATATGTATTTTATTTTACTGTTGTTTTGCTGACAAGTGGCATTTGGCAGAATTTGAAAAAGGAGATAAATGAAAATATATCATTTTCTCCCTGTGTCTGCTCAGGACTGACTATAGTAAATGCTATTTATCATTATTCTCATCTATTTGTAGAATAATGACATTTAAAACTCTGAGGAATATTAAGCAGTTGTTAAAAATAATTGCAGAAAGTAATGTAGGGCTCTGTCTACTCTCTCTCTCTAACTTACTTCCTAAATAAACGTTGCTTGAAAACTTAAAAAAAAAAAAAAACATAAAAAAGAAAGTAATGTAGAAACATGAACAATTCCTATATTGTTTTAAGTTGTGAGTTTAATAAGCAGCAAATTATGTTCCATTTTAGCTAATATAGACATGCAAATGGATTAAAAACTAAAAGAAAATATTAAAAATGCAATGAGTTGCTGTATTTGAAGGGTGGGACAATCTGTATTTTTTTCTTTTGTTTTCTAGACTTTCTGCAATGTTGTAGTATTGTCTTGATGATCAAGCAGACGAGGAAGGGTGTCTTAAAGGGCTTTGGTTATGCTTGATTTTTTTTTCTTCTTTTTGGTGACAGAAAGTTTCCCCACTGGAAGTGAGGCCTACCCATCAATGTCAAGGCAAAAATAATATGTTAAAATCAAACCTACTGTAAGCTTATTCTTTTTGGCTCCTCCTACATTTCTGATCCCATCTTGAAGTGGAGAAAGATTTCCTTCTGTTTTCTCCACTGCATAGCCCATCCTCGTGTGGTTAGGGTGATATGTACAAATCTTCATCTGAGATCTGAGACCCTGTGTTGACCTTTCTCCTCATCTTATCTGGAGTGAGGGATGGATGTCATGGACATATGCTCCCTATGACCACAATTCCCATTCTCATCACAGCTCCAGGAAAGCTTCCTCTGAACTCAGCCAAGCTGCAATGTGTAAACATTTCTGCTGTGAGATGTGAAATTTGTGATAGAAATTCCAAGAAGCCAGAGGCTTCTGCAAAATATGTGAATCACAGGGAAAGAATTTGTTCTTTTCTGACTGACCCTTTTAATGACGTATTATTTAACCTTAGATGATAGAGATCACAGAGCTGGCTGCGACCTCTTCTAATGACTGTTAAGCTGAACTTAGGCAACAAAGGCAGCAGGAATCAGAATTGATTAGGAGGATTTGCTACCTCTTTTCGAAGAGGCCGGATATAGAGTTCTTATTTCCACTTAATTATCTCTTGGCCTATCCTCTGATCCACATGACTGCTTCTAGAAGCCAGCAGGAAACGTGAGGCAAGGAAGTCAGGCAAGCCCCAGTGAACTGGCTTTCCCGCTTACCCTGGAGATTTGTACACACACACACACACACACACACACCTTTTGTATTGTACAATTGCAAGTTATGATGTGATATGATCTCTCTATATCGTGCATTTTTAATGAAGGACTTGACACACACTCTTAGTTTTAACACTTTGCATCTCAAATCCAACTAGTCTGTTTGTATAATTAGCACTTGCTTGACAAACGGTTTTTAAAGATAAAGAATGAATGATACCCACACTCCTTATCACAAAGGCTAAACTTCATCATTTTGGAGTCAGAATGGTAGGTAGACCTCTTTTCATGGACAACTTGGCATGCATAACTTATTCATGATTGCATACTCACGATCTGTGTATATATGAGGAGGGGGATTACAAGATGTTGCTGTTCTAATTTATAAACTTTAACTTTCAGCTTTCAACCTCCAATCTAAACAAAATCTAAAGCTGTCTAGCCACAGTGTGCCATGGGGCTAGCCTCAATTCCTCCAATAATACAGAGGTAGCCACTAGCTTGGTGTTATAATACCTCAGGACATGTCCTACGATACTGACACATCACAAAGGTTTAGCAAAGTTTTCTACTCAAAAGGATTATTATTTTACAGTAAAACAAAGAGACAGCAAGCAAAATCCTGCTTTACACACTTTTCATGTGGAAATGGAAAATGCTTTAATTTCCAATGTATCCATGGTCATTTAAGATTCAGAGAGGTATAGCCATTCATTCAAGGTCATACAAAGTTGATGGCTGCTCTCATCTAAGGTCTATCCAGCAGAACACAAACTATACGAAAGTGTACTGTTATATTACCTTCATAACAGACCAAAAATTGAACTTGACCAAACTTCTCTTTGGTGAATATCTTCAATTGAACTTTTCTGTACTTTGAAATATATTAAATACACACATGTATATGCATATGTAAATACATGGTTTATACATATATAGATGCTGCATTTACATAAGTGAGTTACAAAAGTACACTCTGAAGTCTGAACCTATTTTTTGAAAAAATCATTCTCAAATTTATTGTTATTCTAAATTTGGAAAAAGAAGTTAGCAGTATTTGGTGGTAAGAAAACAAAATTTAGAGTCAGAAAGTCAGAATTAGACCCGGTACTCAGCACTCAGCAATTTATGAGTTGGGTACTCTGAAAACTCACTTAACTTGTTGAAGCCCCAGTTCCTCATCTGCACAATGGGAACAACAGTATCTCCTCAAAGACTTCTGGAGAGAATACAGTGAGAAAATGTGGTGATTTTTCAAGAGTTTTGTGAAACATGAAATCCTTTTATTTTTTAAGATTACTCAAAAGTCCAATATGTAAAACAGACCAAAACCGTCTTACTCTAGAAGAACAGCGGAACCTTGTCACAGCTCACCTGCTAGCCCTCACCCTCATGTACACCTCATGCACTCATGGAGAGCCAGTGGAATTCTCTGAAAAACATCTGAGATAATTCACATAAAAGCAATATAAAGCTATGTTGTCAAGATAACAACAGGTGAGAATCTAGACAAGAACAGTTTAGAAAAAAAGACACGTATGTGCCATAACTTTCTCAAATTATATTTGAAATTTTACTACTTGTTATCACTTTTACCTATAAATTTCATGCTAAGTGATTGAGACATGTGAGGTTCTATTATTCTACTATCTGCTCTGAACCAAGATGCCAAACATAAGAAGAATGCCTCTGCATCCTCTGAAACCTAAAAGCTGACTTTTCTAGCTTTTCTTTGGCTGTAGGAAAGTGAACATAACACTTTATTTCAAAGTACATTGGATAAGACAACCGATTAAAAATATACGTATTCTATTGTTCAATTATAGAATAATCATAGGGTTCTCTGGGTAGTGCTAAGGGTCATGTGTGAACAAAAGATCAATGGTTGTCTGGTTATGATATTTATGATGTCTACAGGAGGCCAATGAGGGGATCCCTTATAAGCACATGACTCAAGAACATCAACTCTGACTACATTGAGAAGAGTATTTGGAGGAGAATGGAACTCAAGAACTTGATATTGGCTGGGCACGGTGGCTCAAGACTGTAATCCCAGCACTTTGGGAGGCCGAGGTGAGGGGACTGCCTGAGTCCACGGGTTCGAGAACAGCCTGGGCAACTTGGCGAGACCTCATCTCTACAATAAATAAAAAAAATTAGCCAGATATGATAGCACATGTCTGTAGTTCCAGCTACTTGGAAGGCTGAAGTGGAAGGATTGCCTGAGTCCAGCAGGTCGACGCTGGGGTGGCCGTGAGCATGAAGTGAGACTCCAACTCAAAAAAAAAAGGAATGTGATATTAGTTACTTCTGGTCACATATACATATATGAAGGCACACAGCAGAATTCATTAAGAGCCTTTTCTGAAGACTCTTGGAAAGGTCCCATTGCAGATGGGCTCTCTGCTAATGTCCTTATTAGAAATTTCAGAACAGAAGTAAATTCTCTTTGGCAGAAAATACTTAGAAGCATCGGCCCAGCCTGTAACTGGTTGACTAGGTTTATTACTAATTACTATTGAACTGATATTGTTACTATCACTACTACCTTCTTTGGGTGCTGTAAATTTAGCTCGGTTAGAAGATTCAAAATCACTTTACAGAGTTACTGTGTTGATGAACAACAAGGTTTAAAATGCCCATCATTTATAGTTCTCTGAGCACTTGCCAACAGATTATTCTAGCACTTTGGTTTAAAATATATATATATATCATATATATATATGATATATATATATAATTTTATAAGGGCAGAAATATAGATATAGACATAGCTGTTATTATTAAGATGAAATATAGCTTGTATAGGGCGCCATCCTTTAGAAAGCACTTTTAATACACAGCCTGTGATGATAAAGAAAAGTCCCAGGGCAGTGTTGAAAAGAGACAGAATTCAGTAATTCTAATTTCCAGGCCATTGCTCAATCTGTGGCCCATGCTTTCCATCTATTTTTCACTATAAAGTTTACATTTCCTGCTTTGATATTTTCCCTTGGAAAGGCAATGTGGCATAATGGGGGAAAATATGGATTTTAATATCAGCTTTGCCACTCATTAGATCTATGACCTTGAGTAACTTTCTTCACCTCTCTGACTCAGTTTCTCCATCTTTAATATGAGAATAGACGTATTACCTCACAAGTTTGGCATAAAGAATAAAGCTATGATCTTTTGGGTTTGGTGCATTACCTGGCATAGAATCTGGCAGGTAACGGGTAACACAACTAAGATGCAGTCTCTCCTGCTACCCCTCCCCTGTCCACCCATACTCTCTGTCTTCTTAGATAAGATATAAGCCCAAATAGCCCAAATAAGGTTTGGGACCGATATAAAATTTTTGCCTATGCTGCTGAATAAAATGTCCTCAGATTACTTACCTATCTATCTACTACCTCCTGATCAGCAGCTCCCTAAGTGCAAAAGTTGCAAGTCTGCAACCTTAAAAAAAAAAAAAATCAATCCTTATACCCCTGAGCATAGTGTCGACAGGAAAGTGGGGAGAAACTATTTATTGAGCAAGTATTTTGTGCAAGGTACCGTTCTAGCCCCTGGAGATGCAGAGGGGACCCAGCCAGATCAGGATGTGCTCCCACAGGTGAGACACGACTCCTGCCTTGCAGGGTTTTGAGAGGATCTAATGAGGCAATGGATCTGAATGCACAGGTACACTATGGAGGCTACAAACATGAGGAGGACTCAAAAAACTGGAATTATCTTTTGGAGAGTGGGCCCCTTGTAGTATAGGCTTCCCCTGCTAGGTAAGTGTCTAGGAGCTCATCGACATCAGTGTACCAGCTAGCATTGTTGTGAGAGGCTGCATTCACCTTCAGTGATTTTTTTTGTGTGTGTGTGATTCTTTCAACACGTTTGCCCATTTTATGATGGATGATTTATGAGAGCACCTCTCCATACCACTACACTGAGTGTTCTGTAGTTTTTTACCAAAAACGGCATGACCCACATGCCCCACCCTCCCTATTCACCCGATCTTGTCCAAGTGACTATTTTTTGTTTCCCATAGATCTAATGAGTGGCAAAGCTGATATTAAAATCCATATTTTCCTCCATTATGCCACATTGCCTCTCCAAGGGAAAATATCAAAGCAGGAAACATAAACTTTATAGTGAAAAATAGATGGAGAGCATGGGCCACAGATTGAGCAATGGCCTGGAAATTAGAATTACTGAATTCTGTCTCTTTTCAACATTATCCTGGTTGAAAAAGTCCTCAAAGGGAAACATTTTGCTGATGTGGAAGACAGAGGTGAAACAAAAAAATGGCAGAGGCACTAAAAGGGATCAAAATTGATGAGTTCAAAAACTTTTGAGCAGTGGAAAAAACATCTTGATAGGTATATTGCAAAAAAAGGAGAGTACTTTGAAGGTGACTGGAGTTTAAACATATAAGAATATATACACATTTTTAAATAAATAAATTCCAGGCTTTGGGGTGCCCCTCCTTGTATGTCAGTGTAACCATGAGTATTGTTGTTTCACATAAGGGGAGATCGGTTCCATAACAATTTACTCATTAGACCTATCTAAGAGGTGTGAGTGCAAATTCTTCAGGAGTAAGTGTGGGAAATTTTTGATATCTCAATCTAGATATAAGGCACCAAGAAACTATGGAATACAGAAGAGAAATACTTCCAAAATCACAAGATTAGGCTAGAAATAAACCTAGAATATAGGTCTGACTATTGAGTCAGACATATGATTTTGAATTTCTGACTTGAACTTCCTAGCACCAAACATATGGCACAGTTTGCCTGTCTCCTCATATTCCTGAAATTCTGCCATCACTCTCTCCTGTCCTGTGACCCTAGCTCCTGGAGTATCTCCTGGTGCTGTGGGACAAGTGTGAAATAAAAGATTAATCAAAAGTGTCCATAAGTTCCCATCAGACTTCTAGTTACCTGCCCATATCCAGTCTACCTTTCCTCCATAGAAACAGAAACCCAGTTTATTCTAAAAATGTGCTCAGGTAAATGATTACATTTCTCAGTCTTTCTTGCAGGTAGGAGTGATCATGGGACTAAGTTCTGGATAATTATATATATGTATAAGTGTTATATCAGAGTTTTAAGAAGGCTCCTTAAAGGAACAGACCAAGATAAGAAGTATGTCCATTTTAGCCTTCTCCTCCATTCCTTCTTGCCTGGAACATTGATATGGTGGGTGGAAACCCAGAAGTAAGGCTAAACTATGAAGTGGTGTTGGGGAGAAAAGACAAAGGCAGAATGATGCCTTTATAAGGCCCTTGGTTTCCTAATGACCCACCGCTGGAATTCTATTCCAGGAGACATTGTTTAAGCCACCATTTTTTTTCCACCAGTGATAGCTGAGACACCAAATCCTAAATGATACAGTGCTGGTAAGCTGTCTGACAAATTCCTGGGTTTCCTTGGAATCTATTTTGGAAACATGCATGAAAGATGATATGCCTTCTCTTAGATAGCACCTAATAATTTCCAAGGGGGGCAGCACATGTGCTTATGCAAAAGTGAAGGTTGGACACACATCACTTCCAACAGCAGCTGTGGAGTCTTTAGAGAGAGAGAGAAAGAGAGAGAGAGAGAGAGAGAAGAGAAGAGAAGAGAAGAGAAGAGAAGAGAAGAGAAGAGAGAGAGAGAGAGAGAGAGAGAGAGAAGAGAAGAGAAGAGAGACAGAGAGGCAGACAGAGAGAGAGAAGAAAAAGAAAAAAAAGTCATGTCCAAGTCAACTGAGATTCTAAGACCACAATGAGAATTGAAACAAATGGGTTAAAAGAATTGCTATCAATTTTGTTATTATGGCAATAAATATTTCTACTATCATGACCACCTTATTGCATAGCTGTTGATGGGATGTTTGTATGGAAGAATTCAACAGTTAAAACACCACCACAGGCACCCCACCTAGGGAACCCGAGCTTTTCTGGCTTTACTCCATCACTGCTTCTGGCTTCTTCACTGGCTTACTTTGCTGTTTGCTGGGAACTGACCCCACTGCAGGAGAGTGGATCATATTATTGGAGTCAAAGCTGTATGCAAAGCCATGACATCTCTGCTCTATTATGAAGTTATTCATTACTATTTCACATTCATCTCTGTCAGCTGCTCTCAGTCACTTTCAGAAGCCATGCCTCTAGCATTTTCAAGCAGCAAGCTGACCAGGACTATTAACCCCATTCTGTAGATATCTAAATAAAAGCCCACATTTGGTTAAATTGATCTTCATGTGGTCTTTTTTTGGGTCAAGCTTGCAACTCTCCTCTGATTTCATTTTTTAAAAATCAGAGGGAGGTTAGGACAAGGTTATCTAACAATGGACTATTTATATATAGCAATTTCCTTATGTAGATACCTGAGTTATAACCTAGATATTGGCCTTCATGTGTCTTTTCTTTATTTACTTAATTTTTGGTCTAAAATGGGTCTACTACTGCACTGAAAATGCAGTTTTGTGATCCTTAATATCGAATATGTGATGAGTCTTCCAATTCATAAATAATATTAATACTCAGTAATTGAAAGGCTTTGAAGGCTTTTCTTCTTTTACTTGAGATAGAATAAAATATTTGCAGGTTTTCCTAATTGGGAGTTTCTCCAGAATTCATTGTATCATGAATAAGAAAAGTACCCTTCTTTTCAACAATACCTGGAAGACTGCCTTTCAAAAATGCATGTTTGTTTATTTGGCTCTTAGATGAAAACTACAACTCTCAACTTTCCTTCTTGCCCATAAATTAGTATTTTTCCAAAGAGGGTAGAGTTTTACCTAGAAATATTAAAGGAATTCCCACCTTAAAAGAATTAAACCACTGGTTATTAGCTTCAGGTTTATAAGTCCCTCTTGGAATTGAGGGAGACATTTTTTTGTTCTTAGCGTAGGTGATTTTCATCCTAGTACTTCATCGTGATTTCAGTGATTCATAAATCAAACACACACACACACATACACACACACAAGCATACATGCTGACTCTAACCCCCTAGGACACCAGTCTTACACAGTTGTCTCCATCTAGAGATCATAACTACGACGATAACCAGGGGATTTATTAAAGCACTCTTACCATTTATTAGAGTGGTGTACTGAAAAAGAAACAAAAGGTTGGCCACTATCCCAACACACATACTGTTTCTGCAGTTGCTTCTTTGTATAGGTATCATATTTAAGTGACAGGGGCAAAAGATTGTATGATCCAGGGAACTATGGTTCTATCATTCTTGGATTTGAAATACATTTTACTTATAAGATACATTCTAGCTGCTTTGAGGAGTCTGCTTAACAGAAATTGCAATTTGTAAACTTGAAAATTTATCCAGCCTTCTTCAGAATCGTAAAGACGTACATCTGAATCATATGAATTCTGGATTGCTAAAAGAAATTTTACCAGAAACACCTCCTGGCCCCAGGAGACCAGAGCTATCTTCCTCATGTCCCATAGGTGCTGTCCAATGAACTTCATTCAAATAGCCACAAGGACTACTTGGCCAATTGCTCTGCTTATGTTTTGGGAGATGTGCCTCACAAGCTCCATTTAGCTAGGACAGGTAAAACAATTAATCCCACATGGTGATAACGGAAAGAGGGAAGGCTAGGCGCAGTGGCTCACACCTGTAATCCCAGCACTTTGGGAGGCTGAGGCAGAAGGATTGCTTGAGTCTAGGCATTCGAGACCAGCCTGGGTAACATACAGACCTCATCTCTACCAAAAATTTTAAAAAATAGCCAGGTATACTGGCACACGCCTACAGTCCCAGTTACTTGGGAGGCTGAGGCAGAAGGATCACCTGAGCCCAGGAGGTGGAGGCTGTGGTGAGCCATGATCATGCCACTGCACTCCAGTCTGGGTGAGAGTGAGAATCCACTTTTTTTTTTTTTTTTTGAGTTGGAGTCTCACTCCATCGCCCAGTCTGGAGTGCAGTGGCACACTCACGGCCATCCCAGCTTCGACCTGCTGGGCTCTGGCAATCCTTCTGCCTCAGCCTTCCAAGTAGCCGGAACTACAGGTGCATGCTACCATGCCCGGCTAATTTTTGATTTATTGTAGAGATGAGGTCTCGCCAAGTTGACCAGGCTGGTTTTGAACCTGTGGGCTCAGGCAATCTACTCGTCTCGGCCTCCCAAAGTACTGGGATTACAGGCTGAGCCACCGAGCCCGGCCAGAATCAAATTTTAAAGAAGGAAGGGAGGAAGGGAGGAAGGGAGAAAGAAAGGGGGAGAGAGAGAAAAAAAAAGAAAAAAGGAGGGAAGGAAGGGAGAGAGGGAGGAAGGGAGGGAGGGAAGGAGGGAGGGAGGGAAGGAGGAAAGAGGGAAAAATACCAGCCTTTTATGAATGCAAACACAACCATTCATAGATACATAAATTACTAGCTCTTGAAAGATATCAGTTGTTTTGTTTTGAGTTGGAGTCTCACTCTGTTGCTCAGGCTAGAGTGCAGTGGCATGCTCACGGACACCGCAGTCTAGATCTGCTGGGCTCAGGTGATCCTTCCGTCTCCGCCTTCCAAGTAGCTGGAACTACAGGCACACAACACCATGACCAGTTAATTTTTTTGATTTACTGTAGAGATGAAGTCTTGCCAAGTTGCCCAGGCTGGTCTCAAACCCATGGGCTCAGGCAATCCTCTCACCTTGGCCTAAGATATCATATTTAACAGTACTCCAAGCTTGATAATTTTAAAATCTTTATTCCATATCTAGTAACAATTGATCAAATATCAACATCCACAGGCAGAATAAGTTCTCCCTTTTCTGTTTTCCCAAAGAATTGCCAAATATCTATATTATCAAGTACCTATTAAGCAATGAAAAGAGTAGTTGATTATTATGTATTTGTCTTCTAAGTTGTAAGTTCCTTGAAAGCAAAGATAATGTCTTGCATGCCTGGTACACAGTCAATATTTTGTGAATTAACCTTTGTATCCTAAACACAATCATTGGCACATATTTAGGTACTCGGTAAATATACTAATTTCATATTTGATAAGTCATTATTAGTAGGGTCTGAGCTTTGAGGGGCATCTCCCTGTCCCCCACAAAATGGTCATGGGTTTATTTTTTTCAGTCACTGGTCTTCTCTCTGACATGGTCTCCTATTTGCAGCACATTTCTCTACTACTGGGGTAAAGTCTGGCCACTGGAGTGTGAGTTCCCTGAGGACAGAGCTGAGCCTTTTCATATTTTTATCCTTTCTATACTATAATTTAAAATATATTTGTTTCATCACATTGTTCAGCACATATAAAGCATATGGCATCAAGTAATGGCTCAGTATGTTTTGTTGAATAGATCACATTAAAGATCACTGCGACCCAGGGAACTGGACTTACAGTGCTGAGTCCATGAATAGGATGCTCTCATGGCTTCTGCCACTTTCATCAACGCCTCACAACTCCCTGCATCCCCATCTCTACTGCTTTACTTGCCCCTTTTAAATCCTTGCCCCACATATACGTCAAATTCTGTTTCTTCTTCAGATATAAAATCTTGATGATATAGCCTATCTTGCTTACTCCCAAGTCCACGAGGCTAGTTGCTATCCTACCTTCCTCCACAAAAAGACAGACTTTCCATTGGGTGTATTTCATATTAGATAAACCATTATTTTGCTTACCATTTTCTTTTTTGTTGCAAACCTTTAGTATTTGGGGCTAGAGAAAATGGACCCCAGAATTAAAATAGAAAATGGTAATCAAATAACTCAATATAATCTTATTTTATCTCTGAGCTCTCAGGTAAATGAATACTAACGCATAAGGAGATACACACATACACACATGCATACACAATCACTTCATAAACCTTGCAGCAGGAACTGTGTCCAATCCCAGAAAAAGACACGGCACTGTGCTGCTTAAATGAAAAGGAAGGAAAAAGGCAAGAGGAAAAAAAAGTATAATCATCTAAACTTTTAAAGACAGCAATTTAAGCAATTGCCATATCTGCTTTTAGAAATGAAAGGGGAAGAAAAATGCTCATTTCTTTGGAAGTAAAATTGCGTAGGTCAATGGCTGTGACAATCCTCTCAATAACCACTAACAAAAGACCAGTTTGGGTGGTTAGGGAAGCCACTCAATAGCAGGTATTCATTGAATCTTGGAATAATTTTGCTTACCACAAGCTGTGAGAGAGAACCAAGCACAGTGTAGAATACAGCCTGCTAGGTAACACATCAGCAGCCGAGGTGGAAAAATAAAACCCACAACCAAATATTTCTTGAGCTTTATTGCGTGATCATTTACTCGAGGCTTTGAATGAGCTGGATGTGGAGTCCACTTAAGGCACGTGAGCAGGAAGAACACACAGGCGGAATTGCCTGCGAGTGTGTGCCTATGATTGGTTTGCGCCCGGGGAATCCTTACATGTTATTTAAGATACTTTACCTCAGATGAGAAAGTGGTAGTGAGTTTTTTGAACAACAGCTTCTGGGGACTAGGTTCATTTATTCAAGAATTTACTGAGCACCTACAGGGTACCTGGAGCGTGGGAACAACAAATAAGAGCAAAATCTGCTCCCCAGATTTTGGACCTATACTGGATACTAAACAGACCAACCATAACACCAACTATTCTAAAAATAGTTACAAAAATATTGTCCAAATTGGGTGGCATTATGGTATAATTTACATAAATAATAGTGGAAGGAGTGAGAAGTGAGGATAGAGTTATTTAGAGGGTTCTTGGAGAAGGTGAGACCCACATAGGATGTTACAGAAACTGGGACATATAACCCACTGGTAATAGATGAGTGCTTTTATGTTTTTCAGAATAGTTGCAAAATTCAACTAGATCAAATCAAATGATTAGAATATGTGGATTTTAGGGAAATTTTTATTCTAACATAATTTAATTTTAAAATGGCAATCATTTGAGCTATTCATCTAAGCATAAAAATAGCTTTATAGTGCATGAGAAGCCTACATACTGGCCATGCCTATTTCTATCACTATCTGTAATATCTCATTTAATTTGTCCTGTGTGGAAAAGATGGTATGGTCTCACTCAAGAAGAGCTAGCGATATAACCCCTTTGGAAAACAGTTTGGTAGTTTCTTATGAAGTTAAATATATATTTACAATCTGACTTGGGAATACAAATCCAAGGTATTTAAGAGAAGTGAAAATATGTGCCACACACAGATTGGCACATAAATGTTCGTGGTAGCTTCATTGATAAGAGCCCCAAACTGTAAGCAGTCCAAATGTCCATCAGTCGATGAATGGATAAATAAAATGTGGTATATTCCCACAATGAAATATTACTGAGCAACAAAATGAAACAAAGTATTAAGACAAGCAATAATGTAGAGGCATCTCAAACATTATTTCTAAATCATATATAAGAAGTCATATATACTATATATGTATATTTACATATAAGAAGCAGGACACAAAAGACTATGTGAAAAAATTTATTCTGTGAAATTTTCATTTCATTTTCTTGTCTGCCTCATACTTGTGTGACAACAGAAAGCAAATCAATGACTGTCAGACCCCAGGGATAGTTTGGGGAGGGAGCTGACAAAACTTTTTGTGTCTTGGGAATGTTCTTCACTTGATTGGGATTGTGGTTGGGGAGGGAATGAGTTGTCAAAACTCATCAAACTGTATACTTCACATGTATTGTTCATGTTAAGTATACCTCCAGATGATTAAAAAAAACAATGGCTATCATTACTGAAAAATTCTCAAATAGTATCCTAATTTCATCCTAATTTATTTCTTGATTTAGGGTACTGATTCAGTTCATCTTTAAACACTACTAATGTCCTACGTGATTTGTGTCCATCTAACTTAAAATAAAGGACATTCAAAGACCTGAACAGTTTATCAGCCCAAGACTCAGGGCAGGAGCTCTTCTCTGATGAAGCTCTGCCGTCAGGTGCTGAGAAAATGTCACTGGGTTGACTTCTCAGGACTGCTAAGGGTCAGGGTGGGTAGAATCCACTCAGACATACACCTTTCTTCCTTGTCTCCTTGAATCTCTGTCAATGGCGATATATCCTGTTTCACCACATAATCCCTTCTAAATACCCATAGGAGGTACTTGGGAACTGAAAATCAAAGACCTGTTCTTATGGTATCTACTTTTTGGCTCCACCATATTTCTGTTCTTTCTTTCAACAGAGCGAAATGCTAGGCTTCGTTTAAAAGATTAGAAGTAAACTAGACAATGAAAAATACAGTATTTTCAACATTTCTTCTCTACCTCTTTCTCCCACTGGTTTTCATGTGAGTTTTTCTCTCCTTCCCCCTTTCTTTCTAGCTGGCTTTGCTGGCCTTTTCTCTACATCTCTCTCCTCCATCTGTCCATCTTGTCGGCCTCATATTTGCTTGACAATTATTTTTCTGACTTTCGGTATATTTCCTGACTTGTGCCTTTGTTAAAATCTATGTATTTTCTGGAGGATAATGCATATGTCATTGTTCCTCATGTGGCTTTTTCCTTTTTCTTTATTCAAGTAGCAGAGAAATGAATTTTTCTCAGCGAAAAGAAGGAAGATGAAAGGAGGAATTAGGTTGAGACGAGAGAGCGTGGAATGAGAGAGGAAGGTGTCAATTAAAAAAATGAACCCCACTGCATCCCCCGCTTGACAGGTGGGGTGAGTGGAGCTGACAGCCTTCGCATTAGCTGGCTTTGGTGGAACCCTCATGCCTTGTGGTCCCCTGAGCTCAAAAGGAGTGATTCCAGGGCCAGCGGACACACTCACACATTTTTACTTGGTGTTCCAATGCCTCCCCTGCAGCTATTTCTAATAATGGTAATTATAATGATTTGAGGCTTAAGCAGGGCAATTCCGGCCCGAAGGCAGATTGTAATGAAGTAGTCAGGGTGAAGGGAGGGGAGGAGGCGGCAGTGGGAAGAGGCTGCATGGGGCACTTTCAAGCCTTAAATAGCTTTGTCTAGTCAAGAGCAACTAGGGCTGCCTCATCTTTTGAGCCCAAAGTTTTGTCCTGCAGGATATTCGGAAACCTGTTTCTGCTGGAGATGGAGGATCAATTATATCCACAGAGAGGCCACACTGATTCCCAGGCGAACCAAGCGGCTCTGTGTGCCAGGAGGCTTCACTCAGGCTGTGGCCTGTAGTGGCGGCTGCTCTCTTGACTGTGGCTGCAATCACACCCTTGTTGCTTTGTCCAGCCCCTCCCTGCTCCCTCACCATAGATAATACTGTCCTAAGAGCCTAGGCCAGAATCCAATTACTGCTGATATACATCTTCCCTTGACTCCAAATGACTCTTCCTGCCATTGAAGGATACCCCGGAATGTTGAAAACTTGTCCTGATTGCAGAGTTAATGGTCATGTGGTCCTCAGCACTGACGGAATGGCCTTAGGGGGAGCCTTGATGGGTCTCTCTAGTCATCAGTGTTACCCCACCTCTCCGCTCTGCCCTTATTAAAGCCATTCGTTCTGAAAGCTAAATGAATATGTTTCATCTTCAAATGCTGGAAAACAATAGCAGGCAGCCAGCGATCTGTATAGAACAATGCTGGCTTAATCACTACTATTCTCTTTCCCTCTCCCTCTTTCTCTCTCAATTGCTGTCTTTGAGCTTTGTTCCTACTATCATCAGTGAAGCCCTATGTGTAACTCCATGATTCTGGTGCTCACGGATATAAATAAGCACACACATAGGCTCATGCAAATCTTTGATATTTACAATAAATTTGTGAGTACAGAAACACATATTCTATAGATGGGTCATATATCTAACTTAATCTCATTAGGTAGAGAACATGCATACCTGCATATTTATTTTTGGCACCTCCAAGCAGTCAATAAATTCTAATGTTGCCAAGTGTTGAATGGATACTAAATACTTCATTTTACAAAAGTTACATTTGTTCAAATAATTGTGGAAAAATGTGAAACACATTTATATTACAATTGGAATATAGATGAGCTACACCTATAGTGCATATACAGCTTATGCAAGATGGTATAAATAACTGCATAATACATATACTCAAACAAATTAAGCATTTACAGTAAATTTCAGCTGAGAATATGTATTTTTGTAACAGCATTAATGAATTACAGAAGCATTTGGAGTGTTCTATGCTTCACTTTTCAGCTCATCTATATAGTTCTTGCAACCCAGCTTGGAAAATAATAAGTCATGATGTTATCTCTTTATTTCACATTTCCTTACTTCAAAGATGTTTCTAAAGTAATTGACAGGAAGGTAGTATATGAATATTCCCTCTCCAGATCACAGTATTATCATACAAAATTTCATCTTTCCATTCCTCTTCCCGTCCACACTATCCAGGCACTTAAGTAAATACAACCACAAAAGAGTGTTCAATATGTCAAACAATATTTGTTACTCATTGTTAAGCTATATTATTAATTTTATCATACTGTAATTCATCACTGTAGATAATTTAATATCATGTTATCCTCAGGGTCTAGTACTGTGTGTGACATATGGCAGGCATTCAATAAATTTTTGTTAAGTGAATGGCTTACATTATATCCATTTTATATATTGAGAAAAAAATTCAAATGCTAAATTCATGATGAGTAATGACAAGCACATTATCTGATGGTGATGGCTTGCAAAACAAAAATCGCTTTAAAGGAGAAATTCAAATTGGGGATTAATTATTCAGACAAGAAATAATAGGATGTGGCTAATTTTGCACTGCAGTTTTTATATTTTCTGTATTTTAAAAATGCAAATGAGTTATTCACTGAAGTTGATTTTGTTTCATTGTGTACAAGAAACACTTCTTTCAAATCATTATTGGGAAACTGAATATTCAGTAAAATACTTCTCACAACTAAATTCTAGGACAAAATGAGAAAACATAACTTTAAAGTACATAGTAAGCTCTGATGTATTTGTAATGCACATAAAGTGCACACGCATTGAAATCACAGGTACCTGAACATTCGTTAAAGTCACGATCAGCAAACACGTAGTGAAAATACAGAACACACATACAAAATGAATCTACACTCACACAGCAGAGCAATATGCAGTACGTAAATACATGCACGTATCTGCTAAAGCCCAACAATCCATTTGCAAATTAGCCAACCAGAAAAAAAAATTAATAAAGCATTTCTGTGCACTCAGCAAGAAACAAACACAAAAAAAGTTCTGTTAAAAAAATACAGTTTAGTTTTATACAAGTTATTTTCCCTTAGTGGGTCAACAAATTTAGTTTAAGATTTAAAACTATTGCTTAAAATTGTACTTATAATTAATTCAAATAGAAGGTTGTTTAATTTTTTAATTTGCTGAAATTTTAAATTGGCTATATTAAAAGATTAATTTCAAAGTCTGTTTAATCCTAAATTAAGGTTTTCTTTCCACTTGAGCCTTACTGTCTAGTCCATATGAAGAGTCTTACTTGGGTGCAAACAAGTTACTTTTTGTAAACAGAAAGTAATATAGAGAATAAAAACATACAACATAGTATGCCTGCTGTTCCTTTTGTGCACCAACAATGTACTGTCCGGAATTTTACTATCAAAAAAGATCCTCTTTGGACCTCACTTTGAAACAGTCTAGTCCTTGGATTTTCTTAAAGGGCATAAAAGACCTGCCCTACTCCCATCAGACAAATCCTCCCATGTGAGGGTGAAAGGTGGCACAGGAAACAAGGAAAGCCCTTGAAAGCTGGTGGGTACCCAGAGGTGCACATAGTCCAGCAAGCAGGAGGCACCCATTGTGTTGCTGGTAGCACTATATTTTTTGTGGGATCCGGCAATGAATGAGACATGCAGTCTAACATCAAGGAGTTCTTAGTCTAGTGAGTGAGTCATGAACACCCTGAGAGTGATAGGATGCCTCAAAAAGAGTGCAGAATGAGATCTACACATAGCCAGTCTGAACTCAGAACTGTACGGAAACACCAAAATCTCAGGACCTGGTGGAGAAAGATGCCCATTTAGGGGAACAAAACATCCAGAGTCACAAAGACCAAGAGAGAAGAGCGTCTGACAAGAAGTCATGAAGTAAAGTGTTAAATACGGCTAAGAAAGAGGTTCGATAAAACGAGGACTGAAAAATAACATTGCATTAAGCAACTAAGAGGTCTCAGTGTCATTAACTAGGTACCCACTAAGGGTACTTTCTCTGGCACCCACCAAGGCAACTTTCAAAGGCCTTCCTTGTTTCCTGTGCAGCTTTCAGCCTTACAGAGAAGGATTTGTTTGTTGCATGAAGAATATCAGTTGATGATGGAGACAAAGGAAGACTGAAATGAGCTGAGGAAGTATGGAATTCTGCCTTTTAGAATTTGAATGATATAAGAAAGGGAAAGACTGCATATAGTTGGAAAAGATGAAATCGAGTCAAGGGAAGGTTCCTGTATGTTCTGCAGGTTCTGTAGGTTGGAAGAGGATACCCGTGGGCTACAGGGAAGGAAACATCAAAGAGAATGACGGATTAAAAAGGGGTAGGTAGAAGAATCACTTTTAAACAGAAAAAAAGAGTATCTCACTGAGAAAGGAGAAAAGGAAAAAAGGATGTATTAATAGATAAATTTGCGAACAATGTAGGGGGAGATGGAGAGAATTCAAGATCAAAGTGTTCAATTTTCGTCATGAACTAGAAGGCAAGGTCAGCTACTGGGAGGAGGTTGATTTCATGACTCAGGGAGAGGGGGACATCTTTAATAGTCCTAAAGTCCCTAGCTTCTCTAGAACAAGTGAAAGCACTAACTGGCAGAGCTGAGAACCTATGGGAGATTGGAGAACAGGTATTTGGTATATATTTGTATAATTAGGTACATGCATGGTGCTTAACCATTCCTTTATCCATTCCTTACTTCAGAAATAAGACCATGTTTTAAGAAAGGGCAGTAGTCAGAAAGAAATGGATGACCCAGTACTGGTTTCCAGCCTGTTTTATTTTCGCTCCAATTACCTGTGGTGAGAGCCTCGCATGCCTCAGCACCAATACTGAATATTGGCTTCTTACCAGTTCTCGAAGCCAACGGTGTAATAACAGAGAAAGAAGACAAGACTGGCTCCTACCCTGGCTGGGAGAGGCTGGTGCTTTGCGCTTCTCTATGCAGGTTGTCCAGGCCCTCTCCCCAACGTGGTCCCAGCCCTTCTGGCTGCCCACTGTGTAAGGAAGTGCCTGGTAGTTGACACACTATGAGGGCCTGAGCACTGACCCTTCTGACACCTTTGGCCTCCCATCCCGCTGGTGATGCTGGAAGGTCAGGAAGCTTCGTGGCAGCAGGGGCCCAGGCGGTAAGCAGAGACCTGCAGAGCACACACAGGCCGCCGAGCCCTGTGCTCACTTCTGTGGCAGACTTCATAAGGCTCCGCTCTTTGACTGGCGTTGAGTTTATGTGAAAGTAATTAACAGTAATTAATCCTTAATTACAGTAATTAGCCAAGTCGCAGTAAATTAAACCACATCTGGAGCAGATGAGGGCTTCCGAATGGGAGGCAAAGAGAGGCGACAATCGGGGAGATGCTGAATTCATCTGACAGCATCTGATTAAGTCTACCTGTTGCTGGAAGCCTCATTTGCATGTTGTTTTTGTTTGCGTTTCCCAGTAACCCTTTCAATGGCATTCACAGTGTGGACCTCTTGGTCCCTGCTTAAATACCAGTTAGGCAGCCCTGCTGCCACAATATGAGGAAGTCCCTTCATATCCCGCAGGGTGGTTGGGTTTGCCTGGGCTTTATTTATATGTTTACCCCCTCCCTCCTGACAAACAAAAATATAAATAGCAGGGACCTCATCAAGTGACAGGCTGATATCAGAGGAGAAGCCAAGAGAGGGGTTTTTTTTTTTGGTTGATGAAAAGGGGAGATGATGTGAGCCGTTAACATGTCTGCTGGGTGCTGGGGATAGGGAAGCACAGGGTAGGAAACCAGCAAAAGATACCTGCAAACATAGGTCAGGTGGGTCCTCTTGCACAGAAGTCCCTAGAGCCTACAGAGAGGGATCCTGGGCTCTGGAAGTTCTATTGCCCATAAGTCAACAACACAGATACAAGCATACACAATTGTGTGCACGTGCACACACACACACACATACACACACACACACACACACAGATACACAGAGAATGTACTGGCAAAAAACACTGGTGTCTTCCATTTCTCTGACCTCATTCGGATGAGCACTACCCATCTATGCATTATGTTTTTGGGCATTAAACAAAAAACACATGTTCATTAAAGAATATTCAAATATGCAATAAAATATGGTAATAAAAATAAAAGCCACCTAAAATGTCACAATCTAGAGACAGGTGTTGACAAATCTCAAAAGGAGAGACGATATGGCAAAATATTGGAAGAAAAAAATGGTTATTCTAGTTTTGTCTTTCGCCACCAAGGGGACAGACCTGATTCAGTCCTTTTGACCTTGTGTCCTGACTCTGCTCTAGTCTTGATCAAACTTACACAAAGGAGTACTTTCTCTGGGTTTTGAATCTTGAAACCTGCCTGGCCAGGTTGGTCAAATCCCAGTTTAACTGGAGTAGTTACAGCAAGGAGAGCAGGAAAAGTCGTAGATATCTTTGCTTACTAAAACCTTTCATTGTGGTTGAGGGCTAGAGAGTGCTGAACCTTTTCGGTGGGATGGGAGGGGCCTGGAGAAAAAGATGTGAGGAGGGAATACCCCCCCCAATCTTACTCCCAACCATGTCATAAGGCAGAGGATGAGAAAGTGACTTAACTGTCCCAGCCTCACCATCCACAGAGCAGTCTGAAGACCCACACCTCCTACTCCTGAGGTGTATGCTGGAGAGGTCAGAACATGCACATGACTGGCTTCTGGGCGCACAGCAGCATCACCAGGTCACAGACAAGGCACAAGCTTCAGGTAACTGATCTGTACACTTTTCCTCCCCATCAAAGCCCTCGCTCTGGGACTAACAGTCAGTGGCTGTGTTCCCGGAACAGCCATTACAGAACCAACTGCAATCCTACAGCCCTACAGAACCAACTGACTGACAAGAAGCGAATTCACTTGCTCCATGCTCTAACCAGCTGATCGACCTGCCATTCCTAACCTCCTTGCCTTCTGTTACACATTGATTTATTGTGGTTTTAGATGTCCTGAAGCCTTCAGGATTTACCCCAACAATAAGTGGCTCTGGTGTCACCAGCTGTGTAACATGGGACACACGCAGAAACTAAGTCTGTTTCTAAATATTTGAAATGGCATAAGAGTGGCATCTACATCATTAAATTGTTGGGAAGATTGAATGAGGCAATGAATGTTCAATGCTTGCCACAGTACCTGATGCATAGGAAATATTCAGAAATGGGGACATATTATATTATTAATTATTATTATTTTTAATACTTGTCTTTTGCTTATTCAGCTTATACTGAGAAGACTAAATATGCCATTATAAACTGTGTGTACTTGGGCAAGTTACTTAACCTCTCTGGGCCTCAGGTTCCTTAATTGTAAAAAAGAGATAATAATTATGCATATCTTATCTACTTCTTTTAAAAGGTTAAATAAATTGCCTGAAAATAGAGAACAGTGCCAAGCATATACCTGTAGTAAACGCCAAATAAGAGCTTCTAATTATTTAACATTTATGTATATTTATATATTATATGTGTCTATTTACGTTTACACAATACCTTTGAAATCTTGATACATGTATTAAAGGCATGTGTTAATTTGAGAGTCCTTAGAACACAGGCCCAACCTATTGCTACCCTCATAAATAAATTCTTAATCAATATTTTTTGCTGATGAAGATGAGGAAAAGAAAGAAGAAAAAAGTGAGGCACAAATATAAGCACATGGATCAATGACAAAAGGTAATTTGTAAGTCAGATCTGACCACTTTATAGTGGCTGGATCTATCAATGGGATATCATTTAGGGACATTCACTTTTTATCAATAAAGGGATGCCAATAATTTGATGCAGAGCATCTCAGATTCATTTCCTACTCATAAGAATTTAGCCATATATTTTTATTTTTACTTTTTTAAAACCTCTAAGGGTAGTTCCCAAGTATTCCTGGATGCTGCCTTGAAAATTTTACTTGAAAATGTGTGTCAGCACTTTTATTCGGATGTCCCATTAAATGTCCAGAGAGAAAGGTGGCTACTGTAAGTGGAACAGAGGAGAGTATGAACGTTTCACACAAAGCTGAGGAGCCTCCCGGCAGTCACCCTACAATTATCTTGTGGTTTCCTAGAAGTTATAATGAGCTGACCCACTTGGCGTATCAAATTCCTCCTGAATGGTTTTGTAGTTCTCACCCATGCAGAGACACAACTCTATGAAGAAAAATAACAGGCCATTTAAGCTGAAAAGTATTGCGGTGGGTGGGGAGGGTATTGGGAAAGGTTGCATCCTGCAGTTAAAAACTACTCAACTGGTGCTGTAAAGTTAAAAACCAGAGGCCCTAAATTTAAAAAAACATGTATTTTCAGGAAAAGAAATAATTATTTGGCTGGGAGAGCTTCTCTCCTTCTGTTGATTGAAGTATGTTTAGTTAACATTAATACTCCTATTTTCTTTTCTTTTTTTGGTTGTTTCCACTGACTATTCATTTGTTTAGAGTTGTGGGGTACATGCGAGGATTTGCTACATAAGTAAATTGTGTGAAGGTTTGGACTTCCAACAAGTCCTCTCTCCCCCCATAGTGGACATGGTACCCAATGGGTGGTTGTGTCCCCCTTCTACCCTCCTCCTTTAGCAGTGCCTAGCATCTGTTGTTCTGACTCTTGCGTCCATATGCCCAATGCTTAGTGCCCACTTATGAGTGAAAATATGCAGTATTCAGTTTTTTGTTTCTGTGATAGTTCACCTGGAATGACAGTCTCCAGCTGCATCCATGTTGGTGCAAAGAACATGATTTTGTTCTTCTTTATGGCTGTGTAGTATTCTATCATCATACCCATATTTTCTGCATTTCCTCTGATTTTATTATTCTGACCTTGTCTAAATCAAAATAAGTTATAATGAATGCTGTCTGTGGGAAAAAGTTATAATGATAATGAATAATTTCTGAAAATTAAGAATTACTTCTAGCCTTTTGGAAAACAAGTAAATTATTGGTTTGCAGAGGATATGGGAGTATATTTGTGCAGAACCTTTTCAAACCTCATGGGTTCCTGACTCGCTTCTCTAAGAAGTAAGGGCCACAAAAGTTCATTCCTCTTAACCATAACCACACCAGGTCTCACCAGAATGAAGAGGAAGGAACTACCTCCACCTTTTGTTCATTTGTTTATTTTCTCATATCTTTAGCAGATGATGAAGGGAGGATACAATTGCAGATAAGTCCCACTAAAAACATCAGTGAGATAAGAGCACCTCACTCAGACCAGGGATAGACATCTTTTCAGAAGTAATCCTTACAAGTTTCAAGAAGGCAATACTGCTGCTAACTTGGAGGGTGGGGCAAACCTGTGGCACGCAAACAAAAAGAAGCCTAGGTACCACGTCCCTGCCCCCAAATTCTAGTAGCTGACCAAAGCAAACAGCCGCATGGCAGATGTGGCCTAAGCCACCAAGTCAAACGGCAAAGGAAAGTGGACATGAGTTCTCTTGTGCATGGGAAAGGGCTGTTGACTTTTGCACCAAACCAACTCAAGATCCCTTACCACCTTATGTATGTATGTAACTTTCTCAATGAATCTCTAAACCTTAAGAATAAAAGCCACTGCCATGGGGTGAGAGGACGAGGCAAGACAGAAGACCTACCTGAAAGGACTACACCCCTCTGCGGCATATTATAGAACCACAAAAAGAATTATTTGCCCACTTCTTTGCTAAACTACGTTAGTACTTACAAACTGTAACCTTATTAAAATGCCCTATGTGAGAGTTCACTCCTCTAAACTATAATCAAATGTAGTTTTTTTAACACAATATGAATGGTAAATAAAACTACACAGACATCGTCCATGTCTTCAGAATCTTACAATTAAAAACAACAGAATTGTAGAGATTTTCTAAGATCATAAGACAGATATTAAGGACACGCATTAAATAAAAACATACATTAAATAAGCTAATTACTGAATTTCATTACGTGTTCATTATGTGCATGCCAAGGGGTGAGTGCAGTAACTCATTCAGGAGCTGCTACAGGGTCAGAATCTTTATCCCTGGGGGTGTGTAACTTAATAAAGTCAAAGCTTGGTGTTAGGCTCTAGGTGTTCAGCCCTAGCAAAACCGTAACACCATATTGCATTACTCGAGCATCTGACCACAATGAAGTGAGCCAAAGACCAGCTGAGGCGAAGGCATATCCCTGCACTAAGAAGACATGGGTGAGTCTCTTGTGGAAAGAGAACACTGAGACAAATGGTGACCCCAGCTCTGTCTCTGTCTGAAAGGACTCTGACAATGCCACTTCACCTAGATGTGCCTCTAGATCTCTCATCTGAAGAACCGTGGAACTACCTGTTCCACAGTGTGAGGTGCAGCCTGCTTTTACTTGTAAAGCATGATTTGGGCATTGTACGTTTTAGGAAATACTTCTCTTTCCAAAAGACTTTCTAAAGATTATTTGTTACTCCACAGACCTCTATTTTATACTCAATAGTTGGGAAACACAGTGCCAATTTAACGACGTGGGAAGTGGCCATGCTCACATGTTACACAATTCCCTAATACGGCTCCAGTATGCATCTATTCATATGCCCAGATGTGACCAGGTTGTTCTGGTTAATTCATTGATTCCAGCCATACTTATGGCTGAATGCCACATGGTTGATTAAACTGATCATATGGCAATCTAAGCTAATCACTGTTTGTATGGCTAAAATAACTGGGCCAGCAGGGTCATTGTCCAGTTTTTTGGGTGATGTACAAGTAGACTCAGGAACCGTCATTCTCACCCCGTCCCATTCTCTCCGCGCTAAACCCATGGCAGAAAAAGAACACAGTTCCTGTAAATTCTAATCAACGTATTCAAATCAAAAAACCTTGTTCCCTAAAGAAGGCAACTGTGGGTTGACCAAAATGTTTTGTGTATAAAAAGAAAAAGGCTCACAGGTAAACATGAGACATAAACTGTGATCATTCCAGAATAGTCCCAAATGATTTTCAATCCTGTTAAAAATAGATTGAACTTGTAAGGCTGTAATAGTTATAAAAGAAGTCATATAATATAATGCTTTTCCAGTAAGGCAACACCTAATTCACCCAGGGCGGTCAGAAACTTTCAATTGAACACCAGAGAAGGAAACTCCAGAAGCTCTAAGATAGTTAAATTTCATTTCCAAATCTTGGGCTCATCAAAGACTCCTTCTACCAATTGAAAAATAAGACAACAAATTCCATCGTGGTGCCAACCATTCTAGTTGCCTTGGCCAAGTCACTTATTTATCTATCTTAATTTCTTTGCTCAAAAATGAAGGATAGTTACTTCACAGTGAGGATTTAGTCACATAAGCAAAGTGCCTTGAAGATAGGAATCCAGACATATTACAGGACCATAATTTTTGCCCTGAAATACATTTGGTATGGGTTGGGCATCAGACGTTTCTGATTTGTGCATTAGTCTGGGAAGGTTAGACATGCAATGGTTTAAGCATTGCCAGGAGCAAAACGGAACCTTGAGATGTGTTTATGGGAAATGAGCCAGTTTGGCAAGCCACCAGTGGCTGAAACCTTACCTGTGGGGAAGCAGAAAGGTGCAACAGAAGCTAAGGCCATGCAGGCAGAAGCAAGTTAGGGGAAGTACACAGATCAAGAGAGGGGTCCAGAGACCCGGTGTAGAACCCTGTTGCATATGAGACCCTCAAATCCAAAGGAGGTATCTCACTGGTACAACTTCTTCCTGGTGTTTTCACTTGAGTGTGTGAACACAGAGGCAGACAGAGAAAGTCTCTAGATGAGGGACAAATAAACATTCTGAAACCCTTAAAATATGAAGTCAACTGAGCCTCAATTCAACCCAACCCTTTGGGGGCTCATGCATCATTAGTCTGTATCACAGCTTCCAGTCATTTGTCCCTTTAGAAAAGAACTCTCAAAGGCCTGACAAAGAGAAATGGACAATCATATTCCTGTTTTGCCTTCTCATTCTCTGCAAGTCTACTGGGGGAGGCAGCTGCCATGCTTAGGAGGCTTAAACACTACAAGGGATTTTCTAATGAAATCATAACTGGAAGATCTCTCTGATTACTATGATGCCATAGCATTCTTCATTCAAAAACCAAAAAAGGATCCGCCTGCATAAGCATCCCAAAGATACAATAAAGGGATCTTGGCAAATGTCTGCAGAGTACATGTAAGACAAGTTATGTAAACATTAATAAATACAAACCCTGCCTATTACACCAAGAGAGGCAACAAAGACAGACACTGCAGTTGCCAGAAAGGGCAATACAAGAAAGGCAGAGTGGTCTGGAAATTTATGAACCAGTCCCCGTCTGAAGGAGGCACTTGGGCTGCTTTGGCTTCACTTTGTTGCTACTACAATGGCACTAAAAGATATTTTTCTGCAGCTATTGCAAAGGGCATCTGTGAAGAAAAGTAAGACATTACATGGGAAACGTATCAAAACCCTTGTCCAAAGGAAGTCATCCATACTTGCTGTTTGTATGTCTGTGTATATATGAAAAAGAATGGGAGCACTGATAAGTGAGAAGCCGAGTGCAGTGGTTCATACCTATAAGCCCATATTTTGGGAGGCCAAGGCAGGAGGATTTCTTGAACCCAGGAGTTCAAGACCAGCCTGAGGTAAGACCTCACCTCTACAAAAAACTCAAAAAATTAGCTAGGCATGGTGGCAGACATCTGTAGTCCCAAATACTCAGGAGGCTGAGGACGAAGGATCGCCTGAGCCTAGAAGGTCGAGGTTGCAGTAAGATGTGATTGTGCCACTGCATTCTAGCATGGATGACAGAGTAAGAGCCAGACTGAAACAATAAAAATAAATATAAAATGAGCGAGAAATGCATGGGCCTAGAAGCTAAATAGAGTTCCTGAATTTTCGGAATGGATATACGTCCTTGTGAACCGCAGAAAAGAGGGAAGGTTTTTATAGCACTTTCTGCAGGACCCCTGTGCTACAAAGATTTGTAACCTAGTAACATCTGACAGTCTCATTTCCCATTCAAACAAAATTCTTCTGAGGCCAGGGAAGAGTAAATCAAAACCAATTAAAATGCTTCTGAACTTTTAAGAAAGTCATTCGAAGTGAATGCACCTTATTTCAAGCAAGCACACGTGTCCAGGTAGATCCACAGACTTGCTACACCGAATCCGCATGCAGATTCATATTATTTGGGAATGGAAGCTGAGTTCAGTAAACACTCCCCACACGCCAGCTCCTTCCAGGCTGCGGGCTCTGGCCCTTCTTCTCATCTGCACGGTTCAAATTAATTATACACTTTAATTTCATGAATTATTAATTTGATTCTGACTCGGCAGCTTATGATTATCCAGCGCTACAGACTATACAATTCCAGCTTCATTAAAACATCACCAGCTGCCTGAGAGACAGACATTAAATAGGGGAGAGCAATAATAAAATTAAGCTTCCGGCGCATAGCAACAGAGTCCTCCTCAGCCGCAGGCAGTGCCGGGCTCTGCTGCCTGGCTGGCCCTGGCAGAAAGGAAAATGTCCTTTTAGACAAGGCCACGCCCCTTCCCAGAATGTGTTTCTTTTTCTTTTCCTTTTTTTATTTTGAGTTGGAGTCTCACTTTGTCGCCCAGTCTTAAGTGCAGTGGCACAGTCATGGCTCATCGCAGCCTTGACCTCATGAGCTCAGGCGATTCTATCACCTCAGTCTCCCAGGTAGCTGGGACTACAAGTACATGCCATCATGCCTGGCTACTTTTTTTATTTTCTGTAGAGATGAGGTTTCACTATGTTGCCTAGGCTGGTCTCAAACTCCTGGGTTCAAGCAATCCTCCCACCTCTGCCTCCAAAAGTGTAGGGATTACAGACGTGAGGCACTGCACCTGGCCAGAACGTGGTTCTAGGCCTTCTACCATGCACGCCTCAGGCAGTCAGATGGCATGACTGGGGGTTTCTATACGCATGTGACAATCTCTCCCTCCACCCCCTTCCTAGTGCCCTTGCTCATCCCACATGAACTCTTAGATGGCTGCCAATGCTCTACGCAGTCCCAGGTTGGTCACCACCCAGAGTCTGCTGGAGCACAGGATCCTGGGAGGGGTACACAACTGCTGCCAGCATAATGGCAGAGTGGACCATAAGTATGTACAGAGTCACCTCAAAACACTTCTTTACACTGAGTCTCTCTTCCTTCTCTTGGCTATTTGGTTTAAGAAGAGGCAAAATAGTGATTGGAAAGGGACTGGGTTTTAGTGGCAACTTATAACATGTCTAATACAGTTACTTCACAATTCAGAGACCATAAATTCATAACGCCTGGTTCAGGGCATGGTACATGACACAGCTCCATCATTACATGTTCCCCTACGCCATCTTTGCATTTATAAAATGAAAGAATTGAACCCATAATCTCTAAAGTTCCTGTCTACACTGATTTCTGAACCTCTATGTGAAAGGTTCACTATTCTTACAAACCATATATATGACTCTGGGACAGATTTGATGACTCAGAAATTCCATGCTTACTACTAATAGGAAGTATTAGAAAATCACATATGTATAACTCAATAAGACCACTGCTGTAAGGCTTGGCTGTGTCATCCTAGAAAACACCCTGGACAGTTGCTCTTCAAAAAGAAGTCCTAGGCAGAGTTTGGACACCTTTTGTGAAGGTCATATCCTTCTTCAAAGAGTTCAGTAGGTCATTGGTTGCTAAGACATGGTCCCAGCAGAGGCAGCACTATGGAAGTAAGTGACAAAGAAAGAAGGATGATGACCAAAATAAGGGAGAGGATGAGGAACAGACTCCTGATGGGAGCAAGGGTGGAAAAGGAGGGGGAGAAAGAGAGAAGAAGGGGGAGAGAGATCCAGGCATGTTTTTTCCTTCTGCCTTGTATATAAAAAGCCCAGTTACGAACGCAGAGTCCTTCGTGGATTAATATACTCCTTCAAATAAAACCACAGCGCTTCTTCCCAGTAACTTTGTGGCAAAACAATCTGCACAAGGAAAAGGTTGGAATTTAGACATTCCATGTAGCTGTTTCAGAAATCTAAGGACCCCAAACCCTGTGGGATTTCAAATCGATGGAATTAATTAAGGCAGATGTCCAGCACTCTCCACTAAGTAATCAGCAGGTACAGTAGACCTGAAAGTCTATAAAGAAAAATGGAACAGGATGACACTGAGGGAGGCAGTAGGGATTAAAAAATGAGCATCCGAATAGGAAAGGCGCCCACCCATTGATCACGGCATAAGAGATTAAGGCTTCGGTGAGCAGCAAGGAGATTCTGTAACAGAAAGTGGTTACAGAGCATGAGCATAGGCCATGAGGATATCTATAATCAGTGACAGCCGGGCATAGCCAGACAGGGGGCCACTTGCCTGGGAGCCTGGAAACGAAGAGTCGGTGCGAGGGTAAGATGTAACAACAGGTTTAAAAAATGTTGGCATTATTGAGGACAGTGCACCATTTTATACCATGTTACACTATAGTTATTGTCTATGACCTTCACCAAAATGGAAGCTCCATGAGGGCAAGAATTGTGTGTGTTTTGCTCTGTGTTGTATTCCCAGTGATTAGACTACAGCCTGTCACCAAAAAAGATGTTCATTAACATTTTGTAATTGGAATAAGTAAGTAATAAACACATGAATGAAGCACTGTAAGTGAAAATATGCGCCCCCTGCTCCACCTTGAGTGTGATGGCCCATTTCCCTAGGGAAGCCAATCAGGTGGAGAAAGGAGCAGACCCGGGCTGGCTGTTCACGAAGCACTAAATAAGATGCTCTATACTCATACCTGTGGAACATGGGTGAACCTTTGGGTAACTCATTTTCTCGTGCCAATGACAGCAAATGGGAAGGCAAGGGGGGCTAGATGAATGTTTTTGAAGGAGTCACTGCAGAGGAAAATAGCTGCACTCTCAGGACAGAGTACTGTAGCTCAAAGAATTCAATTGTTTTTGCTTTTAAGTTATTATCCTTCTTCCTCCATTCTTTCCTAGTGCTGTGTAGGGGAAAAATATATATACTGCCACCCAATTTTACAGATGGAGCGTCACTGAGATTTGGAGCAGTGCCCTAAAGAGAATTCTGAGCACCCTGAGAATCAAGTAGAAAGCCTGAAGACCCTGCGGCTCCCACGTTCATATGCAACAGTCAAATGCCTGCCCAAGAACCCAAGGGGAAGAAGAGCAGTGAGGCCCGTGTTCCTCGCTGCTCAGCTGGCACTTCTACCACAAAGCACAAGTAGAAAAGGCTCCCGGCATGACGATGCCAAGAGGTAAATTCCAGAAACGGGAGTGCACAGTTTCCCATGGACCCCGGGGTGCTTTACAGACTCTCAGGATTAGAAGACACCTTTGGAGACACCTACACTTGCCCTTGCTTGCTTAGCCATCTTCTCCCTGGTTCACATAAACAGAACATGATGCTGACCAAAGATACCCTGACATTCTTCTGGAGAGAGAGGCCCCCGCTCCTGCCCAAGAGGATGAACCTAGAATGTGCCTTTTGCTGCAATGAAGGGGCAGCCAATGTAAATATACCACCAGAAGTAAACCACAGAAACCCAGTTCCATTCCAGAAGAAGCACCTCCCTTGGACCAGAGGTCATAAGGTCAAACAAGCAATGTTCCACTGGGCATGACTGTTGCCTTAACAGGCATCTCACCACCTCCTTGCCCAACACTACTCGCTATACATACTTAATAAGATGTCAGCTGGGCCTGGAGGCAGGGGTACTCAAGGTCTAATGATAATATTTCTTCATGCAAGCCCCTAGTTTGGGCACTAGCAGAAGGCATCCTTGAGGGGCTTCTGATTATGTCAGCAGATGTTAGCCTGAGAAGTAGCAGTTTTTGTTTCTGCGACTTCTTCCAAATGAAGTTAGACGCCTCCAGGGCTCTTGGATACATCATAGAGTTCTAGGAGCATTGTTTTCTTTGTGGCCAGAGCTATAATGTGGGGAGTGAAATGCTGACTTTCATTGCACAGTATAAAATGTCAGTCATGTTGCCAAGAGTTTCTCAAAGGGGTCAGCATGTTCACATCAGGATCCTTAGCACTACAGGGGGCTTCACATACAGGAAAAGATCTAGCAGGCTCTGCCATCCAGGAGCTTAGAATCCAGACAGGGTGAAGTTTCCCATGATCCCAGATAGCTACAAAATTGCCTGTGGTCATTAGATCCACAGGATTGCAAAAAAGAAAAAAAAAGAAAAAGAAAAAAAGGCAGAACAATGAAGGAAGGATTTTCTGAAACAAAAAACACAATCTTTCATTGTTTCCCCTGTCTTTACAATAAAAACACAGTGTTATTGGACCTGTCTGGACATGGGGACTTTCCAGTTTCCATGTGAGGCTGGAGATTTTGCATTCAATACAAATTAGTTCCTCAAAATCAGAATCAATTGTCATAAAATGTAGGGAAGTATTTTCCCATGGGGCAAGCATTTGTGGTAAAACTGGAAATGTTCAACTTGATTATAATGCTTCACGAAAAGGTCAGCATGGGATTTCAGAGCTTTACCTTGAGGATGTTAGCTCTGTTTGCAGGCAGGGTAAAACAGGGAGAGTTAGTGTGCCCAGGCTTGCCATGTCCATATCGCTCTGATCACCTGTCACAAGGCCAGCGGCAGACCGTGTGCTTCAGAAGACAAATGAATGCCTACATGCACACATGTGCGTGCTCACACATACACGCACACACATACACTTTAGACACACGCATGCCTCACAAGCTTTCCAGAGCACAGACACCTCCAAATTTGATGACAGGAATAGTTTGCCATTGCTGCTACATTCAGTACAAAAACAGTGTTACAACATAGTAATCTAAAGCAATGGGTCTCAATTCCATGGGACATGGCATAGAATCACCCAGGAAGCTTGACAAAAATACACATTCCTGGGCCTCCCCACATCTAGAAATTCTAATTCAAGACATGCACAAATTTTGAAAAGGACTCCAGATAATCTGAACATGTTACACACCTACTCCTTAAGTTCCTACAGATATGATATTTATAACTCCAATTAAGCGCCTAAAGCTTTCAAATACCAGGCCAAGTAAAAATGGCTACCACTTCCTGATGTCCAGTTCTGGTTATATATTTGTCATAGGACTTCATTATACTTGAAATCACAGCTCACATTCTACATTTGACTCTAGACATCAGACCATGAGCTTCCTAACCCTTCCTCTAACAAGATAAAACACAGACAGAAGAATTTCTCTGAACCCTACCTCAGATTAACCTTAATGAGAGTGGATAGAAAAATGGCTCATCATTGAGTCACTTGCTCCTGGGACACCACCCTGACCATTTGTTCCGTCTCATAGGCTAGCTTTCCTGTGTAGGTCTCCTTTGCAGCTCTTGGTAGCCCTCGTTTGTTCAGTTTATCAGAACTGATGGGGTCGTTGCCTGTGAGCAAGGCTGAGTAGAATTCTGAAACACTTTTGTTATCAACAAAAAGTTGTCATTTGGCCAGATCCTGAGGGATAGCCCCTCCCCATTCAGTAAATCTAACAGTGATTCAATGTGGGGGAAGGGAATTTACCACAAAGATTGGAAAAATAGGACTGCAATCTCAGTTTCAAAAGACCCAAACTATGCAAGCCACAATATTTTTACATTTTAAAGTCGAAAATTCTGAAACAGACTTCTTCTTCAAAGCTAATTCCTAGCCGGGCAAGGTGGCTCATGCCTGTAATTCCAGTATCTTGGGAGGCTGAGGCGAGAGGATTACCTGAGCCCACAGGTTCGAGAGCCTGGGCAACATGGTGAGACCTTGTTTCTACAATAAATAAAAAATTAGCTAGGCATGGCAGCACACGTCTGTGGTTCTAGCTACTTGGAAGGCTAAGGTGGAAGGATCACCTGAGCCCAGCAAGTCAAGGCTGTGGTGGTCATGAGTGTGCCACTGCACTCCAGCTTGGGTAACAGACTCCAACTCAAAGGAAAAAAAAAAAGCAAATTCCTGCCATTCCTGTCATTCAATACCCCCACCATCTTTAAAGTCCCAAACCCATGACTGAGTCTCTGACAGCCTTCAGCAGGGCAACTCATCATCAGCTTTGTAGCAAAGGCTCATCCCCAAAGCCTACGCAACTGAGTTTGGCAGTCTATGTCATTGCCACATGGAAACTCATCATGTGATAACAGTGAGCACAGTGAACCCGTAGCATGGTTTTTAAAAACTGTTTTTGTCACCCAAATTCTAAATACTCCCGGTTGTCAAACATTTCTCTTGGACCTACACATACCAGAGTGAGTACTACAGGAGCAGCACCCACAATGAAGGCCACTACATCTTTACCACTCAGAATTATGTTCTCAAATGTGCTCCAATTGAAAGCTCCAATTGGCTGCGGAAGATTTTCACCCTAGGCATGGCTGTCTTTATGGAGGTTGTGAGTAACAGATTATTTTGCCAAAAACTACCTAGATTCTCTAAAATTACACTGAATATGTTACAATGCCAATAATGCTAGTTATTATTATTTATTAAGGTATATGACAAGTTTAGAGTCAAAAAAGAAGGCAAAACATGCCATTTTACCAACAAGTTCACATGAAATCAGAACTAACATTTTTATTTAACTGTTTGATTGATTTTTAGCTTGAGATTCAGGGGGTACATGTACATGTTTGTTACATGAGTATATTGCACACTGGTGGGGACTGGGCTTCTGGTGTCCCTGTTACTTAAATAGTGAACATTGTACTTAATAGGTAGTTTTTCAACCCTTGTCCCTCTTTCAACCTTCCACCTTTTGGTGTCCCCAGCATCTAGTATTTTCATCTTTTTGTCCATGTGTACCTATTTTTTGGCTCCTATTTATAAGTGAGAATATGTAGTATTTGATTTTCTGGTTCTGAGTTCGTTCACTTGGGATAATGCAGCAACATGAATGTTGCTGCAAAAGACACGATTTCATTCTTTTTTTACTGCTATGTGGCATTCCATGGTGTAGATGTATGTATATATATATACATATATATATCACATTTTCTTTATCCAATCAACCACTGATGGGCACTTAGGCTGGTTGCAAGACTTTGCTATTGTGAACAGTGCTGCGATGAACATGCAATGCAGGTGTCTTTTTTATTGTAATGGTTTCTTTTTCTTTGGGCAGCTACCCAGTAGGATTGCTGGGTTGAATGGTAGTTCTATTTTTAGTTGTTTGAGAAATCTCTATACTGTTTCCCATAAAGGTTAAACTAATTTACATTCCCACCAACAGTGTAGGAGCATTCCCTTTTGTCCACAACCACGCCAACATCTGTTGTTCTTTGACTTTTTAATAAAAGCCATTCTGACTGGTGTAAGATGATATCTCAGTGTGGCTTTAATTTGCATGTCTCTGATGATAAGTGATGTCGAGCATTTTTTCATGTGTCTGTTGGTCATTTGTATTTCTACTTTTGAGAAATATTTGTTCACGTCCTTCGCCCAGTTTTTGATGGGGTTTGGGGGTTTTTCCTTGTTGTTTAAGTCTTTTGTAGGTTATGGATATTTGCCCTGCGTCATAGGCATACTTTGTAAATATTTTCTCCCATTTGGTGGGCTGTCTCTTCACTCTGTTGGCTAATTCTTTTGCTGTGCAGAAGCTTTTTAGTTTAATTAAGTCCCATTTGTCTATTTTTGCTGCATTTGCTTTTGAGGTCTCCATCATAAATTCTTTGCCTAGGCCAATGTCCAGAGAGGTTTTCCTAGGTTTTTTTCTAGGATTTTTATAGTTTTCGTCTTATGTTTAAGTCTTTAATCTATCTTGAGTTAATTTTTGTATATGGTGAGAGACAAAGGTGCAGTTTCATTCTTCTGCATATGGCGAGCCGATTTTCCCAGCACCATTTATCAAATAGGGTGTATTTTCCCCATTGTTTATTTTTGTCGACTTTGCTGAAGATCACTTGGTTGTAGGTATGTGGCTTTATTTCTGAGTTCTCTATTATGTTCCATTGATCTAGCTGTCTATTTTTGTACCACTACTATGCTGTTTTAACTACTATAGCCTTGCAGCATAATTTGAAGTCGGGCAATGTGATACCTCCACATTTATTCTTTTTGCTTAGGATTTCTTTGGCTATTTGGGCTCTTTTTCAGCTCCACGTGAACTTTAGGATTTTTTTTTTTTCTAATTCTGTAAAAAAAGAAAGATGTTGGTAATTTGATAGGAATTGCATTGAATCTGTAGATTACTTTGGACAATATGGTCATTTCAACAATATTGATTATTCTGATTCATAAACATGAGATGTTTTTCCATTTGTGTCATCACATTAAAAAAAATTTTTTTTTTTTGAGTTGAAGTCTCACTCTGTTGCCCAGTCTGGAGTGCAGTGGCACACTCATGGCCACTGCTGCCTCTACCTGCCTGACTCCAGTGATCCTTCCACCTCAGCCTTCCAAGTAGCTGGAACTACAGGCATGCACTACCACACCCAGAAAATTTTTTTTTATTGTAGAGACAAAATCTCACCATGTTGCCCAGGCTGGTCTCAAACCCCTGGGCTCAGGAAATCCTCTTACTTTAACCTCCCAAAGTGTCATCACATTTTTATTAAGGTATCTGTAGTTCAGGGATCAGGCTTGGATCTGACTTCCAACACTGTGACTTAAAGCATGTGTGCCTTTGGGCAATGTACTTAACTACTTTTAACCTCAGTTTCTGAAGCTACACAAATGAGGATAATATTACCAACTCCAATATTCTTTTGAGGATTAAATATAACAACAAATATAGTATTCACAAACAGCACATGCTTAATAAAAGACTGCTAGTATATTAACAGTTATCATTATTAAGATTATAAAGATAGATTATCTTCTCTTTGAGGTTATGCTAGGTACTACTTGTTAGTGATGACCAAGACCTGAATAGAGAGCAGATAATATTAATTCCACTTACTCTGTGCTCTTAGATTGTGCTCTGAAGCCACAGTCTCCACCTAGGGGAGTCCTCCTCGTGTGTTGTTTTTAAGCTCTACCTCTGAAGCCTTTAGCCAAGGCACACCTGTTTCCAGGCAAGACTGGATAAAATAAACGCTTTGTTTTGTTTCTCTGTCAGAAACGAGGACTTGGTCCATATAGGGGATGTGTCTGGAGCCAACATGCCTGCCCAAGTAGCTGGGATGCTGCACTCCCATCATCCCAGAGCTAAGGAAGTCCCAGCTGCTGCAGCAAGTATTTTTAGCTGCATTATTTATTTGAACACCTGCCTGACAATTCTAGACAGAGCTCAGTCTGGGAGAGGAGGGGCCGCTGGGACAACCAAGGATTTCTTTCCAATATGGTTTTATCCACTGGTTTGTAGCCATTCTGTGGTCAAGGAAAGCCTTTCTTTTCCCAAAGACTGGTTCTGATCACCACACAACAGGCAAATGGAAACCTCCAAAGAAACACCTCCAATGTCATGTTCTTGCAGAGAGGCACTCATGAAACCCAAGAACCTTAATGCCGATACCATGTCAAACACAGAGCATCTCATTCTGGCAACTAGTAACATATTAGTCACCTTCAGCTCTCTTTCCAGTGGTGGCACACAACTAACTAATATCATTTCCTTTATATTACAAATGCAGTTCAAAAACTGAGATACATACAACTGCTACAAAAATGCTATCCTCTTTCCAACCAGTCTACCTTTGTCTATTTGGTTCTTCTCAAGAGTAATGTCCGTTCTTCTACCTTCTGCTGACTCCAATCCGATCCATTTTCAACGCATAGTCCCAACTCCTCTGAAACTTATCTGCTCTCTACCTCTAAAACTGTATATTATCTGTATTCCAGTATGTAATATTTTAATTATATTCCCTGTATCCAATGTGCTCAACAAACTGAAAGAACACTGTTTAGGTCCTGGGAAAATGGTACAGTATATGTTCTGGCCTTTAAAAAAATTCTTTAGTAATTTTGCAATCAATACCAGGCACATACCAGGTACCGAATAAAATCCTGCAGACTGACTGAAAACCCCTCTCAAGGCTGCGTTGCCATCTGCCATCATTACAATGTTTACAGATCAAAATTCTTGCTGCTGGCACTTAGGTCTGGCTCACCAGGTCAAGCTTCCTCTGCTCATTCTGCCTTGGGCTAAATTGCCTAATTTTTCAATATGTAGGTTTCATATTCTTTTTAAGGAGGTAAGGATCTTATTATTTATTTAACACACTAGCATCTTAAGTGACTGACTGTTTATGAAAGGTTGAGATCCCAGAATGAATGATGTGGCCTTTAGTGCAGAGAACTACTGTCTTACATAGATCAGTGGGTGGTGTGTACAGACACACACATAAAAACACTACTTGGCAGTCACCACACACATCGTTTTTGTATGATCTGAAAACATCTTGCTGGCATAATTCATAAGCAGAATGTCTTTATATTTAATGACCCAAATATGCCAGTCACGTGCTTTTGAAAAGCAAGTTAGATCCAATAAAATCGCAATTTTGTTAACCATCCTCACTGCCTCCCCACCAAAATAATCTCTCTGCTTTAAATTCTGACCTCCCTGAATGGCTGCTTTGAGAAGCCTAAGTGAGCAATAGGCCTTTGTAAGCAGTCATCTCATAGTGTAGGGATGAGAGGAGACTTAGAATACAAATGGTCCCGGCAGTGCACATTATAGGCCCAAAGATACAAATTTTTAAGGAAATGGCGGAAATTTATGCTTTGAAGAGTTTTCCTGGTTTAGATTTCTGAGTCAGAGGAACAGACTCAAGTAATTTACAAAGCCATGTATTTTGGAAGGGAACTTAACATACATCCAGTCCAGTTTTGTACTTTGAAGGTATGACTTAGTAAAGCAAAAGGAGACCTTTAGCAGTGATTCATTTAACAAGTATTTCTCAAGTATCTACTATGATCCAGGTGTTATTCTAGGCACTGGAATGCAAGAGGAAACAAGTTAGATACAGCTCACACCCACAGTCCACCATCTTCTCTCTTCAGGACAAATGGCATGATGACACAACAATGTCCTAGTCAAGGTTTTGGGGCAGCTAAGAATGCACTGACTCCTGCTACTGAGAACCTCAAACCTTAACTGGTCCTCTAGATCACGACGCCTTCCCAAGTCTTCATGAACAACCAACCACAAAGAAAACACAAAACAACAAAATTCCATGATTATAATAGGACATCTACAATACTGAAAGGTCTTCTATGAACTACTAAAGACATCATCAACATTCTGCTTCTCCATCATCACTGCTTCTCCAGAAAGAGAGATAAGAAATGGATGGCTGAGAATGTGCACACAACTTAGAAAAATCATTTAATGAAAGAGTCATCGCTTGAGAAGCCCAATTAAAAGTCATATCCATTCATTCACTCATTCATTCAACTATTCAATAGTCAACATTTATTGAGCAGCTCTGTGTGCAGAGCACTGTATGAGTTAGGCGCCTTGGGAAATGCTGAGATGGATAGCATGGTCCCAGCTCTCAAAGAACTTAAAAATCAATTGGGAAATTACAATCCTCATTTTACAGATGAATAAACAGTGGCACGGACAGTTAAGGGATTTATTTCAAATGCTTCATCCTATAACTAAATCATAATATAAAGTCATCAAAAAGACAAAAAAAGCACTGAACTAGAAGGTAGGATACTCTAGCTCAGCCCTGGTTCAGACTCATTGGCCATGTCCAGTTCCCTCTCTGGGGTTTCTACTGCCTTCTCTACAAAATGAGGAGATCATCTTTAGAGTGAGTCCTTTCAGCTCTAAGATGATACAATTCTAACACTTGTGAACAATAACGTTTGGAATTTCAACTAAAGAACACAGTCTCTTGAAAAAGAGAATGAATTTTAATGAGAATGATTACCTAGAGAATTTAAAGTTCTACCTAATGGAATTTGGAAACTATTCCATTTCACTGGCCATTGTTGCATTTCTTCTTAGAAGATGCTCAGGCCTACATGTGAATATGCCCTCTTCTACATACTTTCTAATTGGCTTCTCTACTATCTTAGCAATAATGGAAAAGAAAACTAGAGCCCTTGTCGCCATCTCATTTCAGCCCCTGCTAAATATCTATAACACAGGGCAGTAAGTGTTTGCAAGAACTATGTTGCTCCCTGTAAGAATAACTGCTCCAAAGACAATGTAACCCATCTCTGTATGATGTGACAAATAGGGGCTTAGCCTATGTGGAAAGAACTCTTAATTAAAGGTGTCATATACAATGAGAGGTTCGAACTAGATCATATATGTAGGGTGTCCTCCAGCTTTAGCTTTCTTGAAATTTTGTGAAGATAATGTAAAAGATTTATTTGCTGAGTTAATTGGTGAGTTTAGAGCAACAACCCAAATCACCTGTATTCAGTTCTTGAGTACTTACTTCCTAAAAGTAAGCACAGAAAAACCTTGGTTTGGATTTTTATAAGCAAACAGCTTAATACCTGTGCTACATTTTGAGCCATTCTTGAGATGTTCTCTGCATTTGGACAATGTCTTTTAAATGGCCAATCAGCAAGCCGTTTTGCAACACGTGAGCTGCAAAATCCTATATGTGAAGACCTAAGTGACAGAAGGATTGGATTGGAATTCTTTTGTTTATATTTAATTTTTCCTTTCCTGCTTCAACATATCATTTGTCCTTAACACTTTTATTTTCTGGTCCTACAGGCACAGGTGGTTCTTATTTCAGGCTGTATGAACAGTTCTGCTATTCAAAGATTAATGAATAAAGGGGGCCTTGTAAATAGATTAGCATGATAATGGTAATAATGCTTTCTGCTGCCTTCTGTGCCTACTTCAGTCTGCATGCCCCTGAAAATGACTTTCCTCCCCCATGCATGGGTCCCTTTTCCTCTCTTTCCCACCACCTGAATCTACTCTTTCAGTCTTAGGAAGACAGAGTGACTCACGAATAAAGCAGCTGCACAGAGAGCAAGGAGAGGATGGGAGGAAGGGGGAGAAGGGTGGAGAGAGACAGAGATAGAACAGAGAGTAAAAAAGTCTAGTGCACTTTAGGATAAGAAGGTTTATGCAGAATGCACAGAGAAAATACAAGACATCGCTGTGTAACGCAAACAATACCTTCAATCTTCCCCGTCTTCTTATGACATTCACTGTCTATCACCATTGGAACTGTACCTCCTCCTTTTAATTTTCATCACATATTTGACCTCGTATGCACACCTTGTAATCTCAGATTCCTAACTGCTGAAGAACCATGCATAGGTCAAGGTTTTAGGGAATGAGGTCTAGAAGCAAAAGGTAGCTGCACATGTGACTTTGAAGCATCACTATATAGGGGCAAGTACAAAGGACCTTTCCTTGAAGACTTTACCAAAAGTCAGAAATCTGGAGTTCTCTGACAACTTACATCCCTTTTCTGGGGGTTTAATATCAATCATTAGTGACTGACTTAGTGGGACCTCAGTTTACATCCTCCTGTGGCCTCAATCACAGCGTAGGGAAATTTTGTAAAGATGCTGGTACTCAAGGACCTGCCTGTGTGCCTTTCCTCTTAGCCTGACCCATCATCGGGTTTCTAAGCATGTGTGAGGATGATGCGTTGGGCAGGAAAAGTCTTTCTGGAGGGATGTCATAAAGAAGTCCAGTCAGAACAGATTTAGGCAGAAAGCAAAAGTCAGTCCCTGCAGCAGGAGAGAATATAGAAAGAGATCAGACTTTCAGAAGCCCGGCGTCTCTGCCTGCCTGCCTAGGTGGAGACGCCAGTGGCAGGGCGATGCTGAGCTGAGCAGGCAACGGGCCCACACACCAGGCCAGGAAACAGTCGCTTCCCTTCTTTTGTCTCCTAAGACCTGCGCGTGTTTTCCTCATTTAAGGGAACCCAGAGCACTGGGAGCTGGACTGACCCTCTGCCTCTCTCGGCGATTAACATCCCCTCCGCCTCCCTCTGAGCCCCAAGGGGGCACACATTACTATCCACCCCACCTCCTGCCTCTGTGCCTTCTGATATCAACCGGGAAAAAGGGAATCTAAAAATAAAGCCAGGGCCAGAGTGTGTACCACTCGATTGGGCTCCTGTGCTCACAGATCTGCTTATTTTGGCCTATCTCTCCCCAGCGATAAGGCTGCTAACAGCCTGTTATCAGCCAGTCGGTGAAAATGTGCTCCAGCCTGATTAGGCCTCAGTCTTTGCCAAGGTTATAAACAGCCGTTATCGTTTTCCCGAACAGAATAATCCGGACAGTATCAGCTCAGAAACATATGGGCCACACAGAGAAGATAGCCGCTGACGGACACTTCATTTTAATTGTAACGAGTGGGTAGCAGCAGCCTGCAGACAGCAGACAGAGAGCTGCCCGACTGGCAGCAGGACTTTTTTTTTTTTTTAGTCCCTTCTTCCTTCCCTGGTTTCCAACGCCTAAGCTGCTTTGATATTCTGGGTGGCGTAATGAAGTGGCCCCTGCCCCAGATGTTACCAGGCACCAAGCATGACCCTTCCCTAAAAGGCAGATGGGACTCTTCTGATTCTCTTATGGGGGATTGGGGGGGGGACCCAACAACCAGCAAAGGGGAACCAATACAGCTCTCTACTCTGCAGCCCCAATTCAGTTTCAATTACCTGTCCCCTCGCCCTACCCTGCACTCACCGCCCCTACCCCAGTCTTCTTCAGAGACCCTCGGCCTCTGGATGCCACACCCCAGTGCCTGGCAGATGGCAGGATCTCAGCACAGGGTGGCTGAATATTTATGAATGGAGTGAGTATACCATTTCCTTCAACCTTCCACGTGTAGACACATATGTCAACCAAGATTAAGCTTTTGGGGAACAAACCCATGCGTGTGAGGATTTTGTGTTCCGAAATCTGGTTTATCCCCGTGTGTGTGTGTGTGTGTGAGAGAGAGAGAGAGAGACAGAGAGAGAGAGAGAGAGAGAGAGAGAAAGAGAGAAGGACTCGTTTCTCAGGCTTTCACAGAAAGTCAACTAACTGATATGAGGCAGGTAGGGAGGAGGCCATGACAAAAAGAGAAAACTGATGATGAAAATTTTGAGGGAAGGGTTCACCTGTCTGCCTCTGGGTCTTGGTTGCTGACAGCTTAGCCCTGGGTCACTGTTATTGGGACAAAGCCAGCAGCCATTCTTTCAAAGGGCATATTTCCCCCCACTCCTGAGTATCACCAAAAAGAGTGGCAGGAAAGGAGTTGAAGAATGAAAAGAAAGGGTCCGTAGCAAGACATCTCTCCTTGCACACAGCAGCAGGTGCACTTTGTGTTGCTGTCGTTGTTGCTAGACTAGGCAACTAGGGCTCACACCTGGCTGGCCAGATGGGTCAACAAGAGCAGGTGGGACTCTGAGGAAGATAAGCACCCATGCCCCGCCTTGGAGTTAGCCATCCCTGTTCATTCTTCCATCCAACACTCACGGTTTAAAATATTTTCAAATAAAATTAAATATGCCCAATGTGCTTTTCCTTTCCTGGTCCTCTTCTCTATTTTTCTCTCTCTTTCCTCTTTAATTCCTCAAGTGTCTTCTCCCTTTTACCGCAGAAAGCCAGCCCCTTCCACTGCCTGTCCACACGCACAATACTTCAACAGCATGGGAGAAGTCCTCCAGTTTAAATTCAACTTCCGGTGCCTTTCTAATGAGGAAGAAAAGAAATAACTGAAAGGAGAAAATGGGAAAAAAGGTAAGTAGGCAAGTGAATGAAAAAGAAGCTCCCTATCAGTGCTGATACCACCCACCCCCCTTTTCTTGACATCAGTATCAAATTTTGGGGAGAAAAAAAAAAGATGTCATTGCTTTGCCCAGGAAGACATAGTCACAACAGCGAATGTTTATTGAGCACTGGTGTACACACTGATCTAAGCATTTTACATAAGTTTGTTCACTTATTCTCAAAACAATCCCATGATTCACACTGAGGTAGTCTGCTTCCTGCTGCATCCTGGGCCACCAGCGGCCTCATACCTGGGGCACTCCCTTTCCTCCAGGGCCTCCGGAGGTCTGTGAGCAGTGCAGATGTCCATTGGCCCAGCCCACAGGATGGACGGAAAACTCGGGCCCTAGACGACTTCTGCTATTTCACTGTTAAGTGAAAACTGAGTCCGTGGTAATGTCCCTGCAATAATATCAAATTCAAAAGGAAAAGTGGATGGAAATTCTGCTGCCAGATGAAATGAGCCTGAGGCACATTTCTGCTTTAATTCTTTTTTTTCATGGCTTTTCAACACCTGCCTTCGCTCTTCCACTCTCCCAACAAAGTGTGTCTTCGGTTGCCTTATAGTATTGTCAGGAGCCTGGCCGGCAGAGCCACGCAAGAAACTCTGCCTGCGGTGGGTGGTCTGTGTGCAATGTCCTGGTGGTCTTCAGCTCAGCCCCCAAACAATGTTCCAAGGCTACCATGGACTTTCCCTAATTGCCATCAGGATCTGAAAACATCCTAGAAACATGAGAATCCCCCTCTGAATTCATGAGTCGGCTCAGCACTTTTTTATTCAACTTAAAGTGGTTTTTTCCCTCCTTTTTCTATTTTTATTTTGTTACACTTTCTGTTCCAGTGGACACAGTTTTGTTCCTCCATAATTTTGAGTGAACAGGACTAGATTTCCTGAAACAAGCAGCTGGGCCTATGTCTCCAGGTTCCCCGCTTCCCATTTGTCCATACCCCCTTCTGCTGATCAGCTTCCACTATTATTTATTTGCTTATTGTCAGGGTCTCACTCTGTTGCCCAGACTAGAGTGCTGTGGCACCATCATGACTTATTGCAGCCTTGACCTACTGGGATCAGGAGATGCTTCTGCCTCAGCCTTCCTAGTAAGTGGGACTACAGGTGCATGCAACCATCTGGCTAAATTTTTTTGTTTTTTGTAGAGATGGAGTCTTGCTATGTTGCCCAAACTGGTCTCAAACTCCCAGGCACAAGCAATTCTCCCACCTTGGCCTCCCAAAGTGCTGGGATTATAGGCATGAGCCACCGTTCCCTGCCAGCTTCCACTTTCTTAGAAAGAGGGCTGGCTTGCTCAGAGTCACACATAGAGACAGGTTAAGCCTTGAGATAGTAGATGGTGACAAGTGGGACCACAGAAAGTTGGTTGAGTTGCAGCCACCCTGTCTCTGTTACATCACTGATGCCATAAGCTGACTGGCTTCATGAGTACTATGTCAGAGAAGCTATTGTCATAGATCACTGTCATTGCTAATTTGCTGGGATGTCCCCATGAGTATGAGCACCTGAAGGATAAGGGCAGTGTCTTCCTCTAATCTATGTCCTCAGCACCTAGTAGGGTACCTGGCATGCAGTCGGCACTCAGTAAGTGGTGGTTGAAGTTAAGAAATAGAATCTGCCCAAACCTGCCAGATGGGTGTTCAAGGCCATTTTGTTCAAGGTGTTGAAGATAGCCTAGATTCAAACCTAGCATTTTCTAATTCTGTTATGGTTACTCCTCCAGCCTCCATTAACCCATCTCTAAAAAGGGTATGATGATCATAGTACCTGTGCTCCAGACACATAACTGTCACCTAATAAGTATTTCCTATGCACTCATCTCCATCGGCTCCTTAGACAGGGACTAGAGTAGTAAGCCTCCTCTAACCAAAGAAAAGGCCCCAGTCAAGGAACTCTGGTTCAGATTGCTGCCTTGCTAGGATTCCAGTGGTCACTTAGTCACTCTGCCTGTCTCTGCTTATGTGGCCTGTGTCAGGTAACTGACTTGTAGGTTGGCTATGTGACAGCATGTCCTATCAGATGTGGAAAGGTGTGGAAAAACAATATCTAGGCTATCAGATTTGCTGCAAGTCATGCTCTGGCAAAGCAACCTGAAGTCTCCATGCCCTCGGGGTGCCTGCAGCTCTCTGGGGGCTCTGCCAATGCTCTTGTCTTAAAGTAGGGCCTCTAATCAAGACAGTGCAATCCAAAGCATTTGCCTGGTTCACAGTCCTCACTATGATCTCTACTGAGTCGGAAATTAAACCACCTCGAGGGCTCACACCCAACAACATTTCTCTTGCCTACAATGCCATTCGAGTAGGACGGGGCTTCCCCTTCTGGAAGCAGCACATTCCTATGTCCATATCTCCCACCGTCCTTCCAGTCTCCTGAGTTTGTCTTTTTCTTTCCTTTTCTTCTTTTCCCTTTTCCCAAGAAGGTATCTTAGCTTGGAGACTCTTGAACCCATTTGCATTCCCAAGATGAGCTCTTAAGCATAAATTCGTTCCAGCATTGGGGTCTCCTTATTTTCTTTCCTTCCTCTCACTATGTAGCTCGAGTGAATTCATAAATAGTTCTAGTGATTTAAGCATCAGGGCCTTATATGAGACAGGATTACAGGGGATTCAGGTCTCTCTCTCTCTCTCTCTCTCTCTCTCTCTCTCTCTCTCTCTCACACACACACACACACACACACACACACACACACTCCACAGTGGTGTTAGTTTCATTAGCCACAATACCATTCTCATCGTTCCTATCTCTAGATCTGCCCTACCCATGGCTTAGTCAGTGCTTTCTTCCTGGCCTCCTGTGGGAACACTGCCAAATAAAATAACAAAATATTCATATGGTAAGGCACATTAAAACCTTGGGAAGATTTAAGCCTGGGCTTCATGTCACGGATGCTCCCTCCTGTAATCTGTATTCCAATCTCAGTGCCAGCGGAACTGTGATCAGAATATCCAAGGTCTCATAAAAGATTCAGGGCTTACTGACTTCCCTGACATTTGCTGTTTCATGTTGTTCCTGCTCGTTCCCTTTCAGTCTCCAAAGAGTCCACAGTCCCTTTCAACTCACCACTACAGATGGCAAACTGGCCAAGATAGTGCACACAATCAGGACAACCACAAGACCTAAATCTTCCCTGGGAATCAAGCTGGGACTGGGGTTCTTGGTTTTTTCAGTGGCTTCTTTTGTTTGACTGAGGGTTTTTTTTCCTACAATTGCATGCCTACTGCCTCCCCCCTGGTACCTGGAAGTGGGACTTAAGGAACACAGGAAGTTAATATGACTTGAGGAAAATTTCTGCCCTTCATTAAGAATGCTTTTGAGGGTAGAGTTACAGGTGCCTGATTCGGTATGTTTAAATCTTCCTGGTTCTCATTGTTATTTAGAGACTGTATTAGTTAATTTTGTAAAGTGTTGAGGCTATAATTTGTAGAGATGACAGTTCACCAAACAGGAACTAAGCATACTCTCTAATGGCCCATGTTCAAAGATAGGTATAATAAGTGTATGTGACTCCAAGAATCCGAGCAGGGCACAGCTATCATACCTGGGTACCACATTGCTATGGATAGTAGTAGTTTAAAAATTCAAGCAAGGTATATTATGATTTAAGGAGACAAGTTGTAACTAAAAGGGTGACTGCCAGTGGAGCTTATAGCCTCCTAAAAGGATCACAATAGGTGTCCCAGCCAGAACTACCAGCAGATTCTAATATGATTTACGTTCCAATCATACAATTTATGTCCAGCTTATCAGAAAGGCATTGAGTGAAAAAACTAACTTATTCCATACATTTTACAGATGTCCCTCATTTTCACAAAAGGAAATCTCTGTTACACCTACAGTTTGGGGGCCCAATGACCTACAGAGATGTCAATAAAAGGTGAAAAGACACATAATAATATGGCTAACACCACTCAGCCATCAGAGGCCACAGGGGCAGAAAAAAATGGCAGCTTCACTGAATAACACAATTGAGAAACTTTCAAAATACTCCTTAGTAAGTCACAAATATCTGGAATTTAAAAAAATCAAACAACAGTCAAAAACCAAAGGTCTGTAATAATTTAATCCCTTTTGAAAACATATTAGCTTAATTATTTCTGTAAATGCTATGGCCATGAGACAAATTAACACAGAATTCTAGATCAAAGTGCCATTCACATGCAGGTCCTTGCATAACATGAGGTATCATGAAGGTGAACAGGTACCATAAACAACTTCTTTGAATGTTTTTAACGTATCTGCTACTAAAACATCCTGAAGAGGGTTAAAAAAATTCTAGAATACAAATTGAGAATTAAAGGCAAGTTGATGGTACCTCAAAATTAAACCTGTCAAATGAGAAAATTATAATCAAAATTGTCTCTGTACTTCTCAAATCTGTCACTGTTTGTCACATAATATATACATATACATATGTTTCTGCATCTGCATATGAAAAATCAAAAAGGCAAAAACACATATCAGTGGTTAATCATAACATAATATCAAAAGACTATGCGATGTGGTTTCATAAGTGACTATACCCATAACATAGAGAAACATAGAGAAACGTGGTCCTGAAAAGGTACATGTAAAATTTTAAAGACTGAGCTGTGTTACATTCTTTAAATGAAGGCCACAGTAATATAGTTCTGAAAGTAGATAATCCTATAATTAATCTTGTTTGGTAACAATAGGTTTATTTTAAATTACCAAACACAACTCATATTATTTATTTATAGTAAAATGTATTTTTTCCCCAGACATATTGTAATGCTGTACAGATGAATGGTTCTCAACTGGGGATGGTTTTGCCTCTCAGGGGATATCTGGCAATGTCTGGGGACATCTGTGTTTCTCCCAGTGAGAGGATAGGGATGCTGTTAGCATCTCTGGGTGGAGACCGGGATGCGGCAAAACACCCTCTAATGTGCAGGGCAGCACTCACAACAAAGACATAAATGGCCCAAAAAGCCGATAGTGCTGAGGTTGAGAAAGCCTGTTACAGATTATCCCAAACCTGACAAAATCTCTCAAACATGTCCCCCCAAATATTTAAGAAATAAAAGTGTGGCAGTATTTTGATAAGCAAAAGTATAGGTGCTTTTGCAGATGCTACAATATATTACTCTACCATCAAACATGCTTTAAAAATTTTTTTTCATTTTAAAGATGTGGAGTACAATTCAGGGTTAGATATACAAATGTTTATTATACAGTTACCCTTGCTGATGGGGCGTGCCTCCCTGCTCCCTCAGCAGATTCCCACTACTGCCAATCCTTTTCTTATAGTATTATGATCATTGTTCAAGGTCTGCTTATGAGTGAGAACATGTGATACTCAGTTCTTTGCAAACATACTCTTAAAACCTACCACTTGTCCTTGCATTTTGCCCACAGACTGAGATATCCTGGAAAATCAGCAAGGATCTAAAGAAAAAACATGTACCCTGCGACATCCTTCAATGAACAGAGAAATACCTTGACCAATAGCATTAAATCAAATAAACCAAGATATAACAAAAGCTAACTTTTTAGCCAGTGAAAAATAAACACATCTGGTACATAGAATCCTACATGTGTGTATCCATCCAGTTCTAGAGTATCAGAGCTCTGACGTTCTGTAATATAATAATATTATTTTTGAGATCAGTTAAGGTATAAAATGTGCGTACTCTCAGTCTTTAATATTAATAAGTCTTGTAACTAGCAGTTTCTCATAGCTCCGAATTCTTGAGCACAACTAGAAAGGGCACTTATCCTGAAAAATCTAATAAATTTACAGTTTTATATACTTCCTTCAATTGTAAAAGTCTTGTTCAATAAACTTTAAAATGCCACTACAGAGCAATAACACAGACAGTATAAACCCAGCCCTGGGAAAGCTGTGCAACCAGAAATTGTTCCCCTTTCTGCTAGAGCAATAAAGTTTTATATGTTTGAACTGACTGTAAAAAGGTTTGAATGTTGGCAACTGGGGAATAATCTGTCTTCTTTATAGTTATTATCATATTTCCCACAAGACCCCTTGGTCTGTGTCAATCCTTCTTGTATATGACACCTTTGTACTGTCAGCGAAAGCAAGACTACTTTACTTTTTTTTTTAACTATAGGACTTGTATCTGTTTTCCTTCAGATTACAGCTAACAGGAATAAATTATTTCTGACAAGCATCTATTGCAGCATTTTACCAAATAAAGCTGGTTGTGGGCTGCTCTTCCAAGAGAGGGGGGCCCTCCTCCCTTCTCCTTCTCTCTCTTTCTCTCATCTGATTCAAATGCAATTCGGGCTGGTTAAATTGGAGGAAATGCCAATAAAAAGAGATTTGTAGGAAAGTTGCTCTGAATGCCAGAGCCCATTGAACATGGTGGTTCGGTCCTCATGGGTGCCATTGGATCCGTGTGGAGAAGGAGCTTAGGAAAAGGTAGGAGGAGGAATCATCCCCTTTCCTTCCCGACCTCCCTCAGGTCTGAGAGCATCTCTGGACCTCGGTACAGGCAGAACGCCGAGTCCAGCCGGCAGGAGTGGCTGGAGTTTCTCAGACTCTGATTAACAGCCAGTGAGGGAAGCCATGGGTATGACCAGTAGGGGCAGATACCCAAGCTGTCACATGTACACTTGGGCCCTCGGCTAATCAACTGAAATGAGTTTAGGCTCAAGGTAATCAGCAAAGGGACATTGGATGTGGATGTGGATGTGTGTGAAATACATTCTCCCTTCTCACAACTCTACACACCATCCTGACATTTTTCTGCCTTCCAGCTTTTTGAATAACAAAAAAGTCAGAGAGGATAAGAACAGATATTTGCATCCTGGCATGATGGAGAGCATCTGTAGTCCCTTCTACTGGGAGGCTGAGGCAGGAGGATTGCCTGAGTCCAGGAGTTCTGGGCTATAGGGCACTATGACAATCCACTGGGTGCCTGCACTAAGTTCAGCATCAATATGGTGACCTCCTGGTAATGGGAAACCACCAGGTTGACTAAGGAAGGGTGAACCCACCCAGGTCGAAATGGAGCAGGTTAAAGCTCCCATGCCGATAAGTAATGGGATCAGGCCTGTGAATAGCCACTGCACTCCAGTCTGGGCAGCATAGCGAGACCGTCTCTTAAAGAAAAAAAAAGAATAGATATTTGCAAACTCTAGGTTTTTAAAAATCATAAGATATTACATATTACATGGTTGGATATCAGTGGAACTGGCACCACAAGTAAATTTTCTCTGCACTCTAGAATAAACAAAATCTTTCCAAAAGACCATAAGAATAGGATGGCCAGTCATATGAACATAGGCATACACATATATACACAGATGTACACAATATACATACACATGAGTGCACACATTCACACTCTGACACAACTCAGCCAACTTAAAATGAAGAGTCAACTCAAATATGAATGCTCTGATGTAGAAGAATAAACTCTCTCTATATAGCTATATAAATATAGCAACTCTATAGAATGAGGCAATGCAAATAAAATTGATTAAATACTACTATCCTCAGTGACTTTAGAAAAGGCTAGCGTTTTGTGCTCATGAATGTGAGCTCAGGACATCATCTTATTTTCTTCATACCAACCCAATCTATATGCGTATTTGGGTCCATATTATAATGCCTTCTCCTTACCCAGTTCAGGCAAACATTTCATTCTATAATGGGTAGACATAAAGAAATCACATCATGGGCTGAGAGCCATGGCTCACACCGATAATCTCAATTCTTTGGGAGGTCAGGGTGGGAGGATCACTTGATAAGTTCAAGACCAGCCTGGGCAACATAGTGAGACCCTCATCTCTACAAAAATCAAAAAATAAAAATAAACATAAATCTCTCTAATTGCCTCATACAATCAGAAGGAACAAGTAGATCTGTGCTCGCTCCTTCCCCTCCTCTCTGTAACCCACAAAACAGAAATCCTGCACAAACTATGCCTTTTAACAAATGTATACTCACAAAGTGCATTGGAAATGCTCTTAAAGGGCAGCTGCCCACTGGAAAACGATGGCTCCATAGTAAGAGATTTTTATTCTCTCTCCATATCCTCTCCATGGACTTGCTCTATGTGGTTAGAGTTTGCAAATTATTTACTTTTCAATAGGTTCTTGATGCAGAACAACAGGTCTAGGGCTTGAGTCCTATGCCACAACATCATTAGTGAAAGGATATAGATGCTATTTTTTAAAACTTTCGGGGTGTTTAGCTAACTTTTTAAAATACAGATATAGAAAAGTGCACAAATCACAAGCCAGCTCAGTCAAAAAATACAAAATGCTTTTAAAATGTGCACATCATCCTTTTACAGGACCCACATGCCACCGAAGTGCACAGACAGCATGTTACTTGCTCTTGGATAGTGGCAGTTGTGAGCCTTAAGGCCATCAGCTAGACCGTCACCTCCAGGGGAATGGGAGAGGGGTGAAGGGAGAGGCCGTTTCCAAAAAGTGAATTGTGTCCCACAGGCATCTGGCTCATTGGAAGTGTCTGTAAAATGTAGATTCTTTTTTTTTTTTTTGAGTTGGAGTCTCACTGTCGCCCAGACTGGAGTGCAGTGGCCGTTCCCAGTCACCGCAGCCTCGACCTGCTGGGCTCCGGCGATCCTTCCACCTCAGCCTTCCAAGTAGCTAGAATGACAGGCGCGCGCTACCACGTCTGGCTAATTTTTTTTTTTTTGATTTATTGTAAGATGAGATCTCACCAAGTTGCCCAGGCGGGTCTTGAACCCGCAGGCTCAGGCAATCCACTCACCTCAGCCTCCCAAAGGCACGGGATTACAGGCTGAGCTACCAAGCCCGGCTACGTAGATTCTTAGGACCATATTCAATGCCGAGGCAGGGCCCATGAATCTGCATTTGACAGACACCCCAGGCTCCTCTTGAGAATCACTGAGCATGGCTCATGAAGTGCGCCAGCAATTTATCTGCTGGACCCCAATCACACTCCTGTTGTCAAAGTTGGGGCCATTGCCCTGACTTGCCAATGCTTAAGTACATACATCTCTGAGATAATCATTGGTGAAGATCAAAAGAATGGCATTATGTTTTAACACAGTAAAGAAAAGGATTTAGAAAAATAACTGATCAGTGAGGAAGAAGCACTATGCTGGAAGCTTTGCTTCACTCTGCCTTTCTACATATCCTGCTACTTTAGGCACTCATCTTAGTGGGAAAAAAAAGTAGAAAGGCCAAGAGACTCTGAAAAGGTCAGAAGTTGGACTTTACCTTACTATTTAACACACATTCATTGTTTTATTACTAGCAACAAAAACAATGATAATACTTGGCTATTTGTATAATGTTCTGAAGTCTACCCCACTTTCATAAGTATGATTATGTTTAATATTGTTGATAAACTCATGAAGTGTTATTATCCTCATGTTATAGATGAAGGAGCCAACACTCAGAGAGGCTAAATGACTCGCTCAAGGCCATACGTGCCAGAACTAGATGGGAATCCACATCAACTTTAACTTATTCAACGCTTGTCATTCATAAGACACAGGAATGGCTACTACCAAAACATAAAGATAGGTGGGAAAAGTCACAGGGACCCAATATAAGGGAAGAGTGTCTTGCTCACTGAACCCGGTAAGCTTTCAGTTCATTTCACCCCCTCTCCAGACTAGCTGGGTCCCTTTCACCATCCTATCTGCTGCAGGGTCTGCACCTGACATGGCCATCTTCATTATTAACTCTGAAGCATGTGCTGTATTAGACAAGGAGGCAATAAAAATGACCACTGTCTACTCCCGTTCCTCCCAATCCTAGAGCAAAGCCACCACACACTGGTCAGTGCGTAAATAGCTAGGCATTTTCTACGTGCAGTAGCAGGGACCCTTCGGTAGTCACTAAGAAAATCAAGTAACCAAATCCTCCGTAACCAAAGCCTCCTCTTAAGTGTGGAGAAATCTACAGTCCCCTGTTGTGCTCTGCCTGCTTCTCCCCAGCCCAGTGATCCTGGCACACTGCATCTCACACAGCCCCGGGGATCCCATGCCCCCGGGGAGCTGCCATGCTCTCTGATGTACAGGCTGCTAATACAGTGTTATTAAGAACGCGTTTGTCTCCTCTCTTTCAAGCAGGCTGGTTTCCCTGCCTGGAGAAAGCCACACACAGGCTCCCACCCAGGGACCCAGCAAAAAGCCCTGGAACCCACAAAGGGAAGCCAGCATGCCAAGGGTTAAGCACACCCTGTAATAAGCATCTCTGTTCCGGCATGTTGCGAAAGCCCATTACCTCCCGCCACATTACCTCATTCATTTCTTATATGCGGATGGTTTATTTTCCCATGAGCACCCTGGCTCTCAGTATTAAGTCCCCTCCTTCGCCTCTATTTCTCTATCCATCACATTTAACACTCTGACAGTAACAGTCTATAATGTTTCTATTCTACAAAACCGCTCTGTCAACTCCGGGCTTCCAGAGCAGCAACTGAGGAAAATAAATAACATCAACGCCAGAGACGACAGCATCACAGCTCCCTTTCTGCTGGGCTTTTTTATTTTATATTATTCTACAAAGCGAGAGAGAATAAAGGGATGGGGGGAGATGGGAGCAAAGAAGAGAAGAATTTCCCCCCTCACCCCACATACTCTTAACAGACCTGAAGGGACTGTCCCAGCAGTTCTCTCTCAAACAAAGGAGTGATTTTCCCTCTCTCTTCTCCATTCTCTGACCATCTCTCCCACCCCTTTCATTTTCATGGTGCTTTAGAAAGGGCTGATATTTACTGCAATGTACAACCTATACCTGCCACCACAGAAGCACAGTCGAGCATGTGTGTGACACCTTGTTCACAGTGTAGAATGATTCTTTTTTTTTGAGTTGGAATCTCACTCTGTCGCCCAGACTGGAGTGCAGTGGCCACTCCCGGCCACCACAGCCTCGACCTGCTGGGCTCAGGTCATCCTTCCACCTGAGCTTTCCAAGTAGCTGGAACTACTGGCATGCACCACCATGCCCAGCTAATGTTTTGATTTATTATAAAGATGGGGTTTCGCCAAGTTGCCCAGGTAGGTCTCGAACTTGTAGGCTTAGGCAATCCTTTCACTTCAGCCTCCCAAAGTGCTGGGATTATAGGCATGAGTTACTGCACCCGGACTTTTTTTCTCTTTAAAAACATGTTTTTAATATAATAGAGATGGGGGTTCTCATTTTGTTGTCCAGGTTGGTCTTGAACTCCTGGGCTCAAGCAATAGGCCTCCCAAAGTGCAGGAGTTATAGGCATGCGGCATTGAACCCTACCACAAATGACTTTCATTTGGAATTACTTCCGGAATTTCCAATAGTGCTGATGGCTGTATCTCACTCTTCACGATTCTGATTTGACTACTAAACATAGCATTTTTTAGATATCAGACCAAAAAAGAATACAGTAAAATCTGAAAACAGTAAAGATAAGTCATAAAAAAGAATAATTGGGAAAATGTGGTACTCACTAGAGAAGGATATATAAGAGTTTAAGAATATGCTAAAGAATTGATTTTATTTATTCCATAAAACAATAAGACTGCCAGGGATAAGTGCGGTTGAGAAACATTTCCAGGCTATACCTGTTTCAAAAGAATTGACTTTTGGGGGCTAAATAGCAAAGGTAAAGTTTACACATTCTGGAAGTCTCTTCTAACAGAGAGTGTAACAATTCTATGGCTTATATTATGGTAGGAAAAGTTTTAAGTTTTAATTCCTTGGACTAGCATGCAAGGCGCATAGAAGAGTTGGTGGTGGTGGGGATCCAAATTTGAGTCTAAAGATTTTTAGAGCTTTTTAAAGTACCACATTTAAGTCTATCTAATTAATATGCATCTCAAAGAGACTGAGGCCTTGCTTTGAAGATCTGAAATGCAGCAGAAACCATCCTGTCTAAGCCTTTAACCATGTGTTTGATGACTGGTGACGATATTTTTAACTATGTTAGTAGGAAAAGAAACAGGCTGAACTACAGCAGAAAGAAATTAAATACATGCTAGAGACTGACGAGCACCAACTGAATATTAAAACAATTTTCTTTTTTTTTTTCCCGGTCCTATCATAAATTAGCCCTGATAGTCTATTCTGGTTACCAGAGAAGAAATTGTGTGCCAAAAACATATATTCTAATATTGAAGAAGAAAGAAGAATAAGATGAAGCAAAATCCCTTTGAATTGATTAGGATTTTTAAGGGCTAGAGTTTCTTTTTTTTTTTTTTTCATAAAAAAAACTGTGCTAATAGTGTGATCGTGTAAATGAGATATGAGATGGTAAACTTTTGTGACCGATACCTGAGACTTTGAGATAAATGAATTATTTTACCCATACATTGTTTGTCCTGTGAAGATATTTCAGGCTAATTGGAAAATAATTAACCGCATTTATTTTCTCCCCAGGAAAGTCTTTTAACACTGCAAAAATACTTCCCCATGAAATATGTAATTGTGGTAATACTTCCCATCTAAAATCATCCTAATTACTTTGTACCACTCTCGGAATAGAAGTACGGGAAATTGCATCACCTTCAAAAAAGATTTTATTAAAGATCTTTAATTCAGTCCCATGATCAACGACATCTATAAAGTATTTCAGGACTAGAAATGAAGGCCCAGGCTATAATGAGACCGCATAAAGATCAGCATTGGTGACACATATCAATTTTTGTTCTTCTTCACAAACTTCTCACAGACTTGTTAATTCATCTCTGCACGTGGTATTCTTTGTACTGGTTCGGTTTTTGGTTTTCTTGTTTCTCTTGCACTCACCATTTACGCAAGATCCTATGACAGTCTGACATTTGCGTCGATCATCACATGGACTGGAGTTTTAATACACACTATTTGAAGGTAAACAAATCCAGTGATAGCTTTTTTCAGTCTAATCTGATTTGAACTCTCCTCTCATTGTGGTCTGAATTTGCATTTCCCTGATAGGGGTTGAGCATTTTTTCTTTCCATATACCTGTTGGTTATTTGAATGTTTTCTTTTGAGAAATGTCTATTCTATCCTTACTTATCTTCTGCCCCTTCTTTCTAATCCTTCTGCAAGACCCATTATTTCTACTTCCTAACTATATCTCAGACAGACCCATCAGTTCCATTTTTCCACCCTCATTCTGAATCACATGACTATCATCTTAGCCTGGTCTCCCTGTTGTTTTCCATGACCATGGCTCTAGGAGATCTCTAAGCCATGGTATTTTCTTTCATTGCAATCTGTCTGTATTCTTTGTGGCAACTACCATACATTTTTACAGAAGTATTTACGTTTAAATTCTAAATATGTGTTTCCTTGTGGATCATCTAACTAAGCAGATAAGCTCTAAGAAGATGGATATAATGCCCTTTGGTTCATTAGTGGATATAAACATTTTGAACAGTGACTGGTAGACAGTAAGAGGTCAATAAATAATGTTTTTAACAAGTGACTGATGTGGTTAAAGACCACAAAGATAGATGTGTGGTTACTCCCCTCAACAAACACAGCTTGTAAAAAAAAAATACACACGCACAAACACACACACATTAATCAACTGAATATGCATCACATTAAATTTAGCATCGCATCTGTAGAAGAGAAAAATTTGCTCTTAGAAAGAACAGATGATACTGATTTTATATTGACTTCTGTGGATTTTAAGACTTAGGTCTTGGTCAACCTTTATTTTTGGCGGCGGTGGTGGTGATGGCTTTTTTTCCTATTACAAACAAAACAAGCAATTCACTTAAATCATTCTGGGAACTCGAGAGCTACCTCCAAGTGCACTAGTCATTTACTTTGTAATTTGCTGTCAAACATCAATGTACTTCATTTTATACCGGAAGCAACTATCTAATTATTTTAATGCGGATTTTAAATAGAAACTCCTCCAAAACAATACTGAGATCAGACTGTACGAGAGGACTGTTTTTATATGTTCAGAAATTGGGAGAAACTGCTGAATATGCGAATTCAGCTTTAGTTCATACCAATCTAGTAAAATGGCCACAGGAGATGGCATGAAAAGGTCAGTTGAGAGTTGAAAGGCCAAAAATAGAGTCAATATAGCCAAAGTGCAGCCATTTTGACACTGCCTAGTTCTGTCAGATTTTCTTAGCAAATTACGTAGCTCATCCTCTAATCACTAGCCAAGGAGAGAACCAGTTTCTCAGAGGTAGTTAGCGATAATTGTTTCACCACCCCTTCCCCA
>CAUYQG010155767.1:0-14148 GCA_963574415.1 Tarsius wallacei
TCTATAATACTGAGTGACCTCTCACAGAAACAAAAAACTGAGTATCACATGTTCTCACTCATATAGTAGACCTTGATCATCCAACGTATTACCACAAGAAAATGACTGACAGTGGTGGGAAATGATGGGGGGGTGGGAGGGATAGGAGAAGGGATTAATGGCAGTAAATACTTGTCTGGGGATGGGGGGACACTTCTTATCAAGAAGGGTGCCTGAACGAGACATATTTGTGCACCTAACCCTTAACTGTACCCCTCAATATCACAATAAAAAATAAAAATAAAAAAATAAAAAAAGAATGGCAGTACAGATGCTTCGTGTTTGCCAACCATGATTTATCCAAAGGGGTGACTATAACGGTGAGAAATCCAAGCATTGAGGTTGCTTAATGGGGAAGGTGTGTGAAGTAGGGGAGGTCTTCCAAATTCCACTAGTTAGGTTAACCACCCACTCTATCTTTGCTTAAGGTCAGCCCTAAAAGAATGTTCTGCCTCAGACGACAGGAGAGACTATTAGGCACTGATACTGACATCTGGCCTCATTAACAGAGTGTCCAGGAATCGATTAGTAATGTCTGCCATGGGCTCAGATGTAAGAAGTGAAACCCCCTATATAAAATTAATATCAGGTCACGGGGTAAAAGCTGGAAAAGAACCGAGCCCTGAAAAGCTGAAGCTATGGTTAGAATTTAACAAATCTGTTGTTTACAAGTTTACTTTCACCCCAAAAGAGAGCAATTGATTATCTTCACGTCCGATCATTAGGGAGAGGAGAAGCTTCCCCACAAGGCTGATAAAAACCTATTTTCCCTTGAACAATGGGCCTCAGACTGCTTAGATCTTCTTGAGGACACAAGGAGGTTGAAGGACAAAAGAACCTCCAATCTCCAGGGACCTCATCTCACGAATACCTTCCTCCTAAACTAGCTCTATAATGGCTCACTGCCCAGAGGTAATAGCTGATGGTATGAAACTTGCTTTATGGATAGCATCTACTATAAAAACTAAGAATGGTATTTGAGATATTTTTCAGACTCTGATGGATCTGAGGCCCTACCCGGGCCCAAAACAGGTGCCAGGAAGCTGGTTCCATCAGGCATGTGAGGCCCCCTCCCAGAAATTGCCTCTGTAATATGAAGACAGCTCTGACAAGCCCATGACATCATCCACCAATCAGCAGTCCCTAGCCCCAAATTCTGCCCACTAAATTCCCTTTAAAAACCCTAACCTCCAAATTCTCAGTGAGGCAGATTTAAGAAGTATCTCACTCCCATCCTCCTCACTCAGCTGCTTCATGATATCACACTCCTTCTCCACAGTAAGGGCTGGGTCAGTCTTAGTTTTTCTGGGCCACAGTCAAGAACCTGGTCAGGCTGTAACAAAGTAGTGCTACCCAGCTTTGTACTTACTGTGCTTACGCTTAACAACAGGAAGCACGCTAAAAGTACTGCATGCATCAGAACCAACTCATGCAGGAAGTTAGATGGTTTGGTTTGGTTTGGTTTGGTTTGGTTTGGTTTGTGGTTAGGGAAGAGTTATTTTTCAGTTTATATAACCAAGTTTGCATGTACTCATTCTATGCAAAAGATCAGCCCAAAATGTGCATGGTGCCCCAGGATGAACTCAAGGCAGGACCGCAGAGACCACTCATCACAGAGTTCAAGGATTTTAAAGTCTGTAATCATAGCAGTTTTGTTCATCCTGCTCTGTTCCTTTGGTGAGTCCTACAAGGCGCTTGTGAACTTGCTGCCCACACCTGCCCATGATCCCTGGTTCAGATCAGCCCCCACCAGCAGCTTCTCACCTGGTCTCTGATCTCAGAACCTCTGATTTCCTCTCCTGTTGAAAACCCTTCAACTCCTTCCCAACCACACTCCCGGGGAATATGGAGTTTGTCGGCAGAGAGAGCAATTTTTTCTTCTTCTTTTTATTCTCCCTGTAAATGCAAACAAGCAACCGGCACTACAAGAACTTTCATATTTGCAAACACCCCAGGGTGTTTCGCAAAAATCAATCTAACCAAAAACCATAAAATATAAATTCACCTGATACAAGCACAGGATGACTGTGGAGATTTCTCTCCGTACCTCCACATTACACAGTGTCCATACAAATGACTCTGGAAACTGCACCAATTACCAGAGCCACTGGGTAAATCTCAAGGTCAGGAGAATTTGCAGGAAAACGAAGCAAACGAAATGCATCTTTAAAGAGGCCCCTTTGTATAGGAGAGGAGGGGCTGGGGCGTGTTCAAACAAAAGCAGACGATTTGGGCGAGAAATTTTCCACCTTCTCTTTGTGATTTTTCAGCTATCTGAGAATGCAGCCCCTACCGTTCATTCCCAGAGGCCTTTCCTAATCTGGAGTCTGCGCAATAGGCTTCCGTTATATGGAAGAAATGAGGATTGTGGTGGGCGTGGGGGAAAGCAGGCGAGAGATGCATGGCTGTTGCACATTTAGACATATGAAATACTTTTCTGCAATTATTAAAAAATTCTTACTTAGTAGAAACTTTACAAAACACAACCATCCAAAAAGATAATAATAATGAGTCACACCTAACCCCTCTTCAACCAGCAAGAGCCATTGCTTGGTGGTATACCCCCCAGTGCAGCCTCAAAAGTACTGCTGCAGTCTGGTGCATGTAGAACATGAAGACCCCTGGGCCTACCCCCATTTCTGCAGAATCCAGATGGCTAAGGGTGGCTGCATTTTTACAAGGCAACTCCTGGCAAGTCTTATGAGAACTTCCTCTCTGAACTATAAACCCCCCTCCCAATGTAGATATTTCTGTTTCTTTTAGTCATCACTGTATCCCAGAGCCTGGCATATAAGGGAAATTCAATTAAATATGTATATGTACAGCCAGATGCACGGCACGTACCTATAGTCTTGGCTGCTCAGGAGTCAGGTGGGAGGATCACCTGTGCCCAGAAATTCAAGACCAACCCTGGCAACATAGTGAGACCCTATCTCTGATAAACAAATAAATAAAATATCCATATACAAAATAAAGTCTATTCTATCTTTTTTCCTTGACCATATACATTTTTGTTTTTGTAAGGCAGAGCCCAAAAAATGGAGCTTCTCTGGTCTCCTTGAACCCATACACAACAATAATCCTTTCTCAGAACCCTGGGCAAGTCACAAGATATTAAGATTAACATCTCCCAAGAATTTGTCTTTCAGCTACTAGCCCAGCCCTTCTATGCAATTAACCACCCATGACTGATCCACCCATCCATCCGGTCATCAGAGATATGAGAAACAGACACCAACACCATGACGTCAGCTCCTGTGAATGCTTGCCTGCCTCCCCCCTCCCCCACAAAAGGAAAACTTTAAAAGCTTGCTATCTTTCTTTAAGTGTCTGGCCCCCTCTCCAGTCTTGGCAAGGTGGCTCCACACTTTTTTTCTGATCTACTTTCTAAATAAACTTTTTCTGACCTACTCTTTGTGCAGTTGTTTGCATCTTTCCCATGGCACCAGCTCACCAACCTAACACTTTTCATCCTTTTCTTTTTTTTTGAAATGTATCTTCAAGTGCCTTCGCTGAAGCAAGAACATTCCTCTTCTTTGACAGCAAATACTAATTAAATCTTCCCAGAGAAAGTTAGGCAAACCAAGACCTACGTTCTTGCCAGTTACAAAGGAACAGACTCTCCAATTCCTGTATTTTCTTTCCCTTTTCTTATTGTTAGGAAAAATAAATAAATCAAAGTGATAGGATTTTGTAGAAAATTTCTACTGGAGATAGAGCTGTTTATGCTTTAACTTAGGCTGAAAGATTTCCTTCTAGTTTTGTGAATTATCTAATCTAAAAAAAAGAATCCCTAAACCAAAAAAGAAAGAAAGAAACATGTCTTAATAGTTTTCAGTTCATTGATAGACAAGGCATTTATCACGTGCTTTTCAATATTTTGAGTTTTACAACCATTACTTCACCTATACTTATTATCTATAACCCCTATTTTCAGAAGAAGAATCTTAGACATAAAGAGGTTATATAGTTTGTTCAACATCACAGCTAGGAAGTGGTAGAAGCAGTTGAAACCCCAGTAGTAGAAATCCAGTCTTCACGTATGACATCTGCATTTGTCTTGAGTCTCCTAAGGTTTTCAATATTGCTTTACATTTTTTAATGGTAACATGTTGTTCTACCATAAAGAGTTACCAGAACTTCTTTAAGAAATTATTGGACAGTTTTTCTCTAATTTTACATAATGTACATCAAAAGCATGTTAACTAAATTTTTCCATATCCAGTTTTATAGTTCCTTAAAATCAGTTCCTGAAAATGGAATTGCTAGGTCAAAGAGTAGGAACATTTTTAGGGCTTTTGATTCACATTGTCAAACTGTCATCCTAATTTGTTAAGAGGCACAACCATCAGCAGCAGAGGTATCTATTTCCTCATAGAAAATATGAAAACTGGCCAGATGTGGTAGCTCAAGCCTATAATCCCATCACTTTGAGAGTCAAGGAGGGAGGATCACTTGAGTCCAGGGGTTCAAAGCCAGCCTGGACAACATAGTGAGATACAGCCTCAATAATAATCATAATAAAATTAAAATTAGCCAGGTATAGTGGTGCACACCTGTAGTCACAGCTACTCAGAAGGCTGAGGAGGTAGGATTGCTTGAGCCCAGGAGTTCAAGGCTGCAGAGGGCTATGATTATGCCACTGTACTCAGCTTGAGTGACAAAGTGCAACTACTAGTCAAAAAAAGGAAAGAAAATACCAAATTTTGAATACTGTTTAAAATATATCTTTGTGGTTTTCAAATTTGGAGGGAGTTCTTTAGTTCTCTTTTAACATGGGGCATCTGTTACAGGCCAGGGTCTTAGCAGCACCAATGGACAAAGAATTAGGCAAGGAGACTGAACTGAGTTCCTCCTCACACCTCCTGGGAACGCCCTGGGTAACCCCCAACACATTTGGGTTTTGCTTTGTGTTTTTATTTTGTTCTGTGTGGTCTCTGTGCCTTTATTTATGTCACTCCCAGCTATTTGGGTGTCTTCATTCCTATGCATCCCACAAATTCACTTCCTCCCCGGTCTACTCCATGGTGATCACATTCCTCAATGATTTGCAAAAGGCCTGCTAAGAACCCACAGAAGACTGATCAACTGTAATTATCCAGAGTACTTCTAAAGCAATAGGGGCTAAGCCAGGCTGAGTAACTTGCCCACAGCATGCCAAGAGGCAGAGTCTGGATTCTCAGAGTTGGCGCTCTTATCTATGCCCCTCCACTGCCCCTCCATTGGCAAAATTTCCCTCCTCAAGGAGAAAACCTGAGCTGCAAATCAACCATTCCAGGGGCTGACCGACCTAGCAATCCTACAACCAAAGAAAGAAATTACTTCTTCCTACGCAGAGGAGAGAAGGAAAGAGCCTCTACCTTTTGCCCAAGCATTCCGGATGGACCCATCATCCCTCCCAGAGTCACTAGCTTCAAACACTTTGCCTCTGGTGCAGCTGAAATCATTATCGATCCTGAGTGCTTTCTAAATGAGCTCACGAGCCACCATGGCCTCAGAGCAGCCAGGCTCCTAGGAGCGGCCGTTTCCTTGATCAGCTCTTCCTGGCTCATATTTACACTGGGAAATTAGAAGTTAAAAGTAAAAGCAGATGGAGATGGAATTTAATTATATCCAGCAAAAACATGGTATGCAAAGAAAGCAAAAGTGAATGGTCAAGTCGGTGCCAGGCCTGTGTATGTCCTGGTGTCTCCTGTGTCTGTCGATGTGTGAACTCCACGGGGGCAGGGCTGTGTCTGTGACACTCATACCACTGTGAGAACGCACCAACATCCTGCTGTCTGTTAGGATGGTTTTCTGCCAGAAATGACTAGTAAGGATGTGGTCGGAAGCCATCCTGCACTTGTTCCCTCCTAAGTGAGAAGCCCAGAGGAAGGTGGCCTTAGAGCCGGTCTGACAGCTCAATGGAGGTGTCAGAATGGGGCTTTTCCTGCATTTCTGTCCTGCCGTCTTCCTGTTGGCTCCTCCTACCCAGGTTTGGTGCTCCAGGCTCCCAAGCTCCACACATCAGCTTCCCACTCAAGGCAAGAAAATGGGACAGAGGCCCACTTTTGTGTCTGAATGAATGTCTTATCAAAGTGCCCATCCCTCCTCTCACATCTCATCCAACTTAGGATCACGTGCCCACTAAATGGGGTGGGGGTGGTATTATCCTGATCAATTTAGAACAACCATGAACAACTTTTCACTAGGGTCTGACAAATTCTTGTCCCAAGTAAAACTGGTGTTCTATAAAAAAGGAAGAAAGAGGAAAATTAGCAAATAACAACGTCAGTCACAACTGTATCCTCAGCACACAGCTGAAGGCCTGGCACATAGCAAGTGCTCACTGAAAGCATGTCCAACGAATCAATGAACACCTTTGTTCTATGAGGATAGAAGGAAGAGAGTGGATTGGGGAACAAGTTCAAAGAGGAGGACAGATGAGGGTGGAAGGAACAGGAAGGCACCTGCTTCTCATCTATTCTTGAAATGGGCTTGAGCTTCTGTGGTTGAATAGTAAAGGATGGAAACTGATGAGACCCCCAACTCATGAGCCTCCTGTGATATTCCAGGTAAGGGGTGTTGGCCAGAAGCTCAGGCTTTGTTCACAAGAGCCCAGTAACAATGGGGCATGGGGCTGAGAAGGGCCCTTCTCTGGACACCACTTAACCCAGCAGTGCTCTGCCCATGAGCAAATGGAAGCTTCTGGAACATTCAGAGGGAGCTCCCTTGGCACAAAAGGCCAGCAGTGTTCTCATGGTGGGCATCGGGGGGGGCTTCAGCAGGCAGCTTGCCAAGCTGTGGACCCAATCAGGTGAGAGCCAGAAAAGAGGAGGGAGGAGGACTTGCAGAGGTCACAGTTGACAGACTCCTGGAGGTTCCCTGAGTCAAGCCTTGGAAATCCGGGGAACATGTTGAGGGGCCAACCTTGTCAGTCAAGCAGCTAGGGGCCTATGCCAACATAATTTGTATTTGACATTTGAGTTGCAAGTGGACAAGACAGAGTTGGCTATGATTTTCCCATCCAGAGGAATGCTGGCCTAACTCACTTCTCAAAGCAGGTGACACTGCTGGTGAGAAGCCCACCCGGGGAGCCAAGTTAGACTTCAATGTCAGGATTTGAGGATTGTGCAGACATAACTGGAATCAGGAAATGTTGGCAGCCAAGACACCCCACCCCAACCCCGAGCTGAGCCTAAAGTAAGATTCACTCTTCTCTCTCTGGTTTAGATGGTCCATTTTCCTCCCTGAGCCTCCGTTTCCCCATCTATAAAATGAAGGAATCACATTACAGTCTCTCAAATTCTTTTAACACTGGTGTTCTGCCTTGTTAGATAGGCATACGCAAACAAGAAAGGCGCTAAAATAAAATCAGAGCAACTGATGATATAAATAAAACTAAAGATATGGCCCGAACAAAAAAGATCATGATGCAGGATTGAGAATTCAGGCTCTGGACTGGGCTGGACCTGGGCCTAGAGCCAAGCTCTGTCACTTACTGTATAAGCGTATTATTATTACTATCGTTATTATTTCTTAAAGACAGAGTCTCGCTCTGTCTCTCAGGCTGCAGTGCAGTGGCACAATCATACCTTAATGCAGCCTCGAAATCCTGGACTCAAACAACTTCCTGCCTCAGTCTTCCAAGTAGCTAAGACTAAAGGTGCAAGCCACTGCACCCAACTAACTTTTTCATTTTTGATAGAGACAGGTCTTGCTATATTGCCCAAGATAATCTTGAGCTCCTAGGCCCAAGTAATCCTCCCTGGGAATATAGGCATCAGACACTGGGCCCAGCCTGATCTTATGTTTTTAAGCCTGTGATAAATTTTCCTCATCTATAAAATGGAAGTAATGATACCAATCGCATGAAATAGTTTTGAGAATTAAATAATAGACTCATATTGCCTAGTAAAGTGCCAGGCATATATTAGATGCTCCATAAATACCCCTTTAAACAAACCAAAAAGATGAATTCTCAAGTGATGGTCTACCACTAGGACTTTAGGGACCCACTTTCTGACTGCCAACTTCATGACCAAGGAGGCAGGCAGACCGTCAGAACTTCCTAAAAGTCTGACGATTGTGTGTTTTATTTAGGTGATGGCCAGGGTTAGCTCCAGACTCAGGGAGGTGTGTGGAGGCCCTTTATTCTAGAAAGGCTCAAACTTGTTCCTTTCATTGGCCTTGTCTTGTTGAATAGCCAAGTAAAAGACTTTGCCCACTCACATTCAAAAATCTATTCATTAATGGAATGCAATTCACATTATATGCCACTAATTACCCTAGGAAGGCAGTAAAAATTAATAAGGAACTACAGTTTAATTGTTCCGTAATGACAGGGAGTTCCAAAGTGCCCTCTTGAGTAATAAAATTAACATTTAAACTAGTTCCATCAAAGAACCTTCACTTAAATATAACTCTTCACTATTAGCGTGGCTTATTTATTTATTTTTCCTTTGGGCAGCTCTAAAATGTCACCAATTTAACTTTGCGAATTTTTCCAGTGTTCTCGGACAGCGACTACAGAGTCCACGATGCTTCGTGTAAACTATGGATGGCAGGAGAAACCCTGCCCACCCCCCCCCCACACCAGTTAGAGTGTCCTCCATTTATTTAATCAAGGGTAGATTGATTAAATCAGAAAACAGTGCTTCTCCTTAAAGCGAGGTGGGGACTAGAGGCAGCTGCCAAATGCTGTCCAGGGTGGAGTCCTACAAGATCTCAGAGGTGCCATCTGTGCTGTGACATCACTCTTTCTCCCACATTTGAACTCACATCGCTATTTCAGGGTTTCCTCTGTACTTTTTTTTAAGGGAATGTGGTAGTTTCAAAATATGCCTGTAGACTGGGCGCGGTGGCTCATGTCTATAATCCCAGCAGTTTGGGAATGCCAGGTAGGAGGATTGCTTGAGGCCGGGAGTTTAAGACCAGTCTGGGCAACATAGCGAGACCTGGTCTCTACAAAAAAACCAAAAAATAGCCAGGCATGGTGGCACATGCCTGTAGTCCCAGCTTCTCGGGAGGCTGAGGTAGAAAGATCATCTGAGACCAAGAGGTTGAGGCAGCAGTGAGTCATGATTGTGCCACCGCACTCCAGCCTGGGCAACAGACTGAGACCCCAACTTAAAATAAAATAGGCCTGTAAAAGGTGAAGTCTAATTTCCTTTTCCTTGAATATGGGGAGGAATTAGTGATTCCTGTCTAACAAATACAAAATGGCAGAAGGGATACTGTGCAACTTTTAGAACTGAGCTCTAAAAAGGATGTGACTTTCACTGGCCCTCTCTTGAGATGCAGTCACCATGTTGTGAGGGAGCCCAGGCACATGGAGAAACCACGCTTGGGTGTTGTAACCAACAGACACTGCGAGGCCCCCTGCCAACACCACACCACCCACCAGATTCATAAGTGAATGGGCCTTTGGATTCCAGCACCCAGCCTTCAAGTCGCCCCAGCTGAGGCCCAGGAACCTGAATCAGAGGCAACTCCTGCCCCCTGTGCTCTGAATTCCCGACCCGCAGAAACTGTGAGCCATATTAAATGATTATTTTAAGCCACTAAATTTTGTAACACACTGTTATACCACATTAGACAACCAATGCAGAAATATTTGCAGACATTGGGCCTCCCGGTTCTTAAACAAAAACTCTAAGGCCAGCAAGGCCTCATGCACTTGAGACAGAAGGGAACACAGAGGGGTAAGGGTCAGCAGTGTCTGTCACTGTCCCAGACACCCACCTTCCCACATACCTATCACCTCACAGAGCGACACGTTCCAAAGGAAGCTCTGTAGCCCAGGGCAATTTTAAGGTTGAAGGATTTTCCTATAATTTACAGAGATAGGACAAAGCACAGTTTATCAACCTGGGATGTTTTCTTTCCCTAAAGAACTAAGGATTGGCATTGGTAATCCCTCGAAAGTGGCCTCTCAGGGAGTCCCATCATAGTCACACACTTAGAAAGAAGAAACGCCAACGGAGAGGAAACAGCTGTGTTCTTGGCCTGCTCGTTCCCCATACCCCACGCTCGGCCCCAGCTCCACACTCCATACCCACTGTCTCTCCCACCAATATTGCTTCTTCCCCCAGGCCAGGCCAGCTGCCTTCTCATTCATTCATTCATTCATTCATTCAGTATTTATCGAGTGCTTACTGCCTGATGAGAGGTTGGCATTAAACTAATCAAACAAATAAATAATTGCACTTGTCCTAAGCACTATGAAGGAGAAGCACAGCATCCTCTGGGGAGCTAGGGATATTTGAATGAGACCTGAAAAATTAGAGAATTAGCAAGTCAAACAGGGTTGGGACGGGGGTGTAAGGGGAGCATCCTAAACAAGCAGAGAGCTGTGAAAATGCCACACAGTAAGAAGAAAACTGGAGGCATCTAGGGTCTTAAAGAAAGACCAATCAGGACACCAGAAGCAGAGAGAAGGGGGAGGCTAGAAGAGTCTGATGGAGACTGCACCTGATCATAAGGGACCGTGTTAAAAAAGATGGTGTTTGTATTATAAGAACAATGTACAGCTGCAAACGTGTTTAAGACAAGAGAGTGACAAGGTCAAAGTTCTCTCATTAAATAATTTCAGTTCCCCAACCCTATCATTTCCCCTGTGTATACACCTCTATAGAACCCAGGTCCCACCATATGACAGCCAGCTGTTCAGGTATCCTTCTCCCCCAGCAGACTGACAGCCTCTGAGAGCAGGGACCATAACTCTGCTGCTCTTGGGATCAAATACAAACTCCTTTTACAGTCTTCAAGGATGCCCACCAATCCGGGATCATCTCGGGTCATCTCTTATGTTCTCTGGTCACTCACCATGGGCCAGCCACACGGGCAGGCATGTCACTTCCTCAGGGGGCCATTCCAAGATTTCCTAACTAGGATTAGCTCCTGTTCAATATGCTCAGAGTTACCAATGCTTCCCCCATTGTAGTGCCTACCAGGGTTTATATCACTACTTATACACACTATTGATTTAATATCTGCTTCCCCTCCTAGACTGTCATTTCCATGATGGCAGAGAACTTGTCTGTCTTGATCATCATCATCATATCCCCAGCACCTGGCATTGTGGCACACATAGCTGGCATTCCACCAAGAGCTGTTGAATGTCAGGATAAATGAGGGGGAATGCATGAACTGGTAACTGAAGAGGTGAATTAATGCATGACCCAGTGGCCACCGAGGCCAGCTCCACAGCTGATGTTGGAAACTTCTCTCTGATTGCCCTCCAGTGCTTTTAATGACATAACCTCTTTGCTGGCGTCACCGATGTACAACTGAAAGAAATCGATGTTTGTAAGTGCTTTGTGGCATAAATGGAAAGTGGAAACAGGTAGACGCTGGAAAGGCATTTCTGGAAATCTCTGAGTAGTTATTCTCTTAATCCCTCTGCCAAGCAAAGGCAGAAACTGGCAAACACCCATGCTCACTTCATGACTCCAAGTAAATGCTGACATGCTTGGGACTTCAACACCATTCGTAAGTGCCCCAGGTCCAGGGCATCTCAACGCTTTGCACAGAAACCTGCGAGGTCAAATAACAGTCCTCTTGGTCAATGCTTCTCAAACTACCCCTGGTCAAGGGCCAAGTTTTATTTTTATTTTCAATCCATCACAGATAGATGTTGTGTAAAATACAAAAATAATATGCTTGGATGTGGCAGCAATGTCAAATGGCTGTCAATGTTTCTAAAGTGTACTCCTTGTTACTAATTTCATCATGAGTAACAAATATTCTATAGACCCAGTCCCATCTGCAGACCACGCTTTGAGGGACACTGTTCCAGGCCCTCGAGATGATCCTAGAGAGATGGCAAAGACCTTTCAAGCTGAAAAAGAGTTTGTTCTCACTCTAAGAGCAGCGGGGAGTCCAATGGAATTACAAATACAGCTAAGACATGGTCCCCGCTCTCAAGAGGTCATCAGTCTGGTGGGGGGGAAGATACATAAGGAACTAGCTGAAGTATAATGTGGTGTGGGCTTTATAGAAGGGTACACACACAGAGATAGGAAATGATGGGGTTAGGAAACTGAAATGATTTAACAAGAACTTTGACCTTGTCACCCTCCTGCACTCCAGCTGCAACATTCCTCACTCATGGCAGACATTGCTAATCAATCATCACACAACTCCCCATCAAGACCATGTTTGGCTTTTAAATCTTTCTCATCCCAGTGTTCAAGACACTCACCACTATGCAAATAATCAAGGATACCACAGGAAATAAACCTTATTTCCCAACTCTGCTCTCCATGATTCAAAGATTGGCCATTTGTCACATTCATGTCCATGATAAAGAAATGTCCATATTTTTATTTCCAGCCTCACGAAGGGTTCACAGAGAAAGGCCATTTCATCACAGGGATTCCCTCCTGTCCATTCAGTCCAGCAGCCATCTTGAACAGCTTGAGAAGTCCTGCATTCATACATACCAACAGAAGATGCAGCAATGTATACCAGATACAGAGCCTTCTGATGTATTCTCAGACATAAGCTGTACAGATCATATTTGAGAACTGCAATTGTTTTGACTCTTTCTTCCTTCAAATTCTACATTCCATGGTTTACCTGCTTTTATTTCAAATTGTCACAAGGCTCACTCACCGTGGATTGTTTTCACTTCTCATCACCTTCATTGTGAAAATAGTGAAGGTTTTCATTCCTCCCACATTCAATCTTGTCCCAGGCAAGACTAAAACCCTCTGCCCTGCCCTGGTAACCATCAAACCATGACCCAACTTCCAGCCATGGTCTTGGAGGGGCCCAGGAAGAAGCAACCACAGTAGGGAGAAAATTGATCTGTTGTCCTGAGTGTCAGACCCAAAGCTCAGTCTAGAGAAAGACAAATTTCACTTGGAATATTTTCTGTCAACCTTACCTGTCAAGTTTCCTTTGAAATGTTTTGCATCTTCCTGTGGCCCCTGTAAACCATGGAATCACAGACTACTAGAGCTAAAAGAGATATGAAAGAGCAATTGTCTAATCCAAAGATCTCTTCTGACTTAGGGGAAAACAGATGAGGTTAGTCTGAGGAGTCAGGAGACTCAGGCTCTCTCGCCAGCCTGCCAGGTGGCCACGGAGGTGCTAGCTCACCTCTCTGAGAGTGTTTTGAAGGAAAACAGACAAGAGCCTTAGATGGGATAGTTGTGACTCACAGACTAGCTGAGAATTAAGTGAGATAATGTGAACATAAGTGCTTTGAAAATGAGGGCACCATATGAATGTTGGAGTTTCAACCATCCTCAAATACAGGTTAAGTATCCCAAGTCTAAAAATCTGAAGTCTCAAATGCTCCAAAATCTGAAATTTCTTTGAGCCAACATGATGTTCAAAGGACATGCTCAATGGCCCATCTCAGATCTCAGATTTTTTAATTGGGATGCCCAGCCAGACAAGGATATAATGCAAATATTCCAAAATCCAAAAACATAATCAGAATTTGAAACATTTCTGGACTCAGGCATTTCAGATAAGGGATATTCAACCATACCACGGAAACCCAAAGGCAAAGTCAGAGCAGAAGCACTGGGGTGGGGGCGGAGTAAATTAGCCAGTCTGCCTTTTGACAAAGACCTTTTTGACTACTTGGAAGTCAGAATGAATTAAAACAATGAGAAGGTTGGGGCCCATTTGTAGTCCAAGCAAGAGATTATAGACGCTTGGACTAGAATGGTGATTGTGAAAAGAAAAAGTAGACAGATTAAAAAATGTTTATGAGGTCAAACCATCAGGGCTCAGTGATGGATTCGATATGAAAAGAAACAGGCAGAGGAATATGTTTAGGGTAGTGTTCCTGGCCTATTTAACTGGATGGTAGTATCATTCAATGAGATCAGAAACACCAAAAGAGATCCAGGTAGATGAAGCACAGGTGGAAGATCACAGAATGGCTTTCCAACAGGGGGAGCTTGAGACATCCAGGGGAGAAGTCAGATAGGCTGCTAGAGCTGAGAGGGGCTGCATGGTACAAGAGTAAAATAAGTATGTGCAGCTGGGTGTGGTGGCTCATGCCTGTAATCCCAGTGGAAGAGGAGACTGGAGGATCGCTTGAGCCCAAGAGTTCAAGACCAACATAGTAAGACCTCGGACAACAGAGTAAGATCTCGTCTCTACAAA
>CAUYQG010155769.1:0-16022 GCA_963574415.1 Tarsius wallacei
TACAATAAATCAAAAATTAGCTGGCGTGGTAGCGTGCGCCTGTAGTTCCAGCTACTTGGAAGGCTGAGGCGGAAGGATCGCAGGAGCCCAGCAGGTCGAGGCTGCGGTGGCCGGGAGCGGCCACTGCACTCCAGTCTGGGCGACAGAATGAGACTCCAACTGAAAAAAAAAAAAAAAAAGACCTTATTTCACTATTTCCTGAGGGGAGCCTTAGCACTGGGGGGGAGGTGGGAGGAGATCTTGGGAATACTGTTTTTGGTTACTCTACACATTTTTAATCATATTTGTCTAACTCCCTCCCCCCAGGTGAACCAGTGTGTTATTGGTACTGCTCAGGCTAACAAGAAGTGAAGATGGACCCAGATCCTGTGTGGGTGTGTGTGGGGGTGTATGTATTGCGGGGTGTGCTAAAGCATGCTTTATTGGGTGGAGGGCGCTATGTACTCAGGCCTATCAAATAAAGAATAGTTATTTTTTTTAATAAAGGTTTTTGGACAAAAAAATTAAATTTTTCATTTAAAAAATAAAGCATTTGCCCAAGAAGGAAGATAACTTTTCGTGTCTGTAAAGATGAAAGCTTTGGATCTGTCTGCTCTGCCAAGCGTTCGTGTTTTTGCGGTGGGGGAAGTTGGGCTTTTTTCCCTTCAGCTCTCACCGGTTCTGGACCTGGCCTGGATCATGACCCTCCTCCTCTCTTAGTGTCTCCTCTCCCAGCGTTCCCCTCAAGGAGATGTGCCCGCTAGCTAGCCACACCCCCTCCACGGTCGCTAGTTAAGTTTTGCCCTACCACCAGGCATTCAGGCCCCAGGCCGGGACGCCCTTTGAAGGGTGCGGGAAGGTGGGAGCCGGGGGCGGGGCCGGCGCGCGCTGCACTATTTCCTCCCGCCCTTTCCCTGCCTTCCCGTTCGAACCGCCGGGGCGCTGCCCACCCACTACTCATTGGCTGGCTCTGGTGGCGTCACCGCCCCGGGTACTAGCCCTCCGTCTTTGCACCAGCCCTTGGGGAGCGGGGCGGGACGTGCCCGGGGAGCGGCGCGCACGCCCGCCGCTCCCTCGCGCCAACCGCCAGCGGCCGCCGCCCCGCGAAGGAGGGGCTCAACCCTCCCAGGTGCCGCGCGCAGGAGGGGCCACGCGTGCGCAGAAGCGCGACGGGGGGGGCACAACTTGCCACGGAGAGGGCGGGGCCGGGGGCAACGGCGGGTGGAGGGCGGGGCACGCGAGGAAAGAGGGCGTGGTGGGGGCAAAGGGAAGGGTGAATGGGGGGCGGGGCCGCGAACTGGGGCCGAGGGGCGGGACTTGGAGTGACCACGGGGGGTGGGGCAGCTAACGGATGTGGCATGGGGCGGGGGGCCAGGCCAGAGGCGGGCTGCCGGGAGGGGGGATTCCCTCTTGCCCCAAGGGCGAGTCTCCCGTCGCTGGAAGGGGCTGAGGGGATTCCCTCTCCCGGTGGATCTGACTATTCGCGCCCTCAGCCGCTGAGGGGCAGCCTCTTGCTTGGCGCCCTCCAGGCCTGTTGGAGGTGAGGGAGGTGGGGTGAGGTGGTGCCCGCCCCCCCCTCCGGCTCCTCCTTCCCCCTAGTCCTTCCCTCCCACCACCCTCCCCCCCAGCCGGTCCGTCCCTCCCCTCCCTCCCCCCCCGCCGCCTCCTCCTGCCGCTGCCGCTGCTTTGGCTGCTGCGTCATACGCCCCAGAGCCGCCGGGACGGAGGGGCTGGGCCTGGGGACCCCCTGGCCTCCGCCTGCACGCCCCCCGACGCCCGGACGTGCCCTCCCCGCTTGGGGGGCTAGCCTAGGTCTCCTACGTCTGCCCCTGCCCGGCTCCCGGCGGCCCCAGCTGTCACCGGTAAGGAGGCGGCAGGAGGCGCCGGTGGGGGGCAGGGAGCCGGGGGTCGGCGCGCAGGGCGCGGGCGGGAGAACCTCGCCGCCCTGGCCTCGGGTCCGGACTGGGCCGACTCAAGTCCCTTCTCGGACTTGCCGTCGTGGGGAGTACAGACAGGGATTGGGACACGCCCCCCTCCCGGGGCACTCAGGGAAGTTCTCTAACCTGGGGGCTTGGAGCCCCGAATTTGAGGATGACCTGATATAACCTGGCATCAGGATAATTGTTCTTAACGAGACACACAGGCCCGGGGAACCAGCTGTTTCTACTCTGGAAAACATCTCCAGAAAAGCTCCCCAAACACGTCTCCGGGCAACAGAGCACCCCAATTATGATACCTCTAAACAACAGGGGAAGGTGAAACTGAGTGGTAATCTTTGCTTCTGCAACCATCATTTCTCCTAACATCTAAAGGCCAGCAGGAGCTATCCCAGGAGAGCTCTGGAAGCTGGGAAACTAGAGAACTAGGTTTGGGGGAGGGGAACACGGTTAGGGAGTGGAGAGCCAGTCACTAGAATTGGAAGCGCTGGAGTCAAGAAGCTGGCCAGGGGTGCCCTGTGGTTTCCTAACCAGATGCCCCAGGGATTTGAAGACTGGGGAGCAAATGCTTGATTCTTAGAGAAATAGGCAAAGAAAATGGGAACCTTCTCCTCCCCATCTCTTTTCTGGCTAGGCCCCCCCAGGATGCAATGGCGCAGCCCCCCCGGCTGAGCCGCTCTGGTGCATCCTCACTTTGGGACCCAGCTTCTCCTGCTCCCACCTCTGGCCCCAGGCCTCGACTTTGGGAGGGTCAAGATGTGCTGGCCAGATGGACTGATGGGCTGCTATACTTGGGCACCATCAAGAAGGTAAGACTTTCTACCTTTGACCTTCCCATTCCCCTGTCTAATTCTGATTCCCATTTCATCTTCTGTGCTCACACATTACAGGTGGACAGTGCTCGGGAGGTGTGTCTGGTCCAGTTTGAGGATGATTCCCAGTTTCTGGTTCTATGGAAGGACATTAGCCCTGGTGAGACTATAGAGACCCAAGATTGTACAACCTAAAGAAAACAAACCTGGCTTGGTGGGGCAGAAGAGGGCTTAAGGGGAGGCCCCCTTACACGAAGTTCTCTCACAGCTGCCCTTCCTGGGGAGGAACTCCTCTGTTGTGTCTGTCGCTCTGAGACTGTGGTCCCTGGGAATCGGCTGGTCAGCTGTGAGAAGTGTCGCCACGGTGAGAGGGCAGGACACCTGAATAGTCCAGTTTGTCCTGGACCATCCAGGCTGTCTCTGGCCCTTCCCTCCAGCACTGGTCCCCGTGTTACCTGTCTCTTTAGCCCTGTAACTTCATCCCCTTCCAGCACAGAGAGGGGCAGCCATGGAAGGGGGTGGTGGAAGCTTTGCAGGCAGAGGGTGGTTCTAATACACCCTTTTCTAACCATATGACCTTGGGCAAGCCCCTAAACCTCTAGGAGCCTCAGCTCCCTGACTTGTAAAATAAGGATAATGCACCCACCCCACCATGGTCAAGGATTAGATGAGTAAGAAGACTATTCCTATCCCAACCAAGCACACTCAGGTGTGCAATACAGTAAGTGGTCTTCTGTCAACATTATCATTCACCAGCTTATCATCAGGACTGCCATGTTCCAAGGGCCCCAGCCCCTGGAGAGGGAGAGGGCACATCCTGGGTCTGCCGCCAGTGTGTCTTTGCAATCGCCACCAAGGTAAAGGCACCTCTGTTAGCCCTTCCTGTGGAAACCTCCTATCTTTCAAGCCTTTCCTCTCCATGTCCTACTGTGGCCTCCTACCTGTTCTGTCTCTGCAGAGGGGAGGTGCACTGAAGAAGGGCCCTTACGCCCGGGCCATGCTGGGTATGAAGCTCTCTCTGCCATATGGACTAAAGGGGCTGGACTGGGACGCTGGACATCTGAGCAACCGACAGCAGAGCTACTGTTACTGTGGTGGCCCTGGGGAGTGAGTAAAGAATTGGGAAGGGTTACAGGATGAGTGATGTGGTGATAGATTCCAGGGAATGAGGAGAAAGAACAGCGTGGGGAGCGCTGAGGGAGATGGGAGGTTGGTAATGAGCAGGGTTTGGGGCAGTTTTGGGGAAGGGTGTGTCTGGAGGCCACTAATCCTATATTCCCCCTCAGGTGGAATCTGAAAATGCTACAGTGCCGGAGCTGCCTGCAGTGGTTCCATGAGGCCTGCACCCAGTGTCTAAGCAAGCCCCTTCTCTATGGGGACAGGTGAGATCAGACCTGGCTCTCCAGGAGCCAAGGATGCCCTCTTGCTTTGTGTCCCCTTCAGTTCCCCCACATCTTCTCCACTCCAGTCTCCCCAGCCTCTGCATTTTCTCACCTGTTCATCCATCCTTGCTTATGAGTCCTGTATACAGTATGTTCTTTCCCTCTTGCCCATGTCTAGGTTCTATGAGTTTGAATGCTGTGTGTGTCGGGGGGGCCCTGAGAAGGTCCGGAGGCTACAGCTTCGCTGGTGAGCTGGAATGGGCACAACCTCAGTGTAACTCAGCACCCCTAGAATTTTACCATACAGGCCCCAATCTCCCACCTCCGGACTCCTCTGGCTTTTGTAATGCTTCTGTGGCCTTGACAATCTGATGTTTCTCAGGGTGGATGTGGCCCATCTTGTCCTCTATCACCTCAGCGTTTGCTGTAAGAAGAAATACTTTGATTTTGACCGTGAGATCCTCCCCTTCACTTCTGAGAATTGGGACAGTTTGCTGCTGGGGGAGGTAAGGGGTAGTGGAGCTTTGGGGGTTAGAGTGGGATGATGAGATATAGAGGAAAGGGAAAGAGAGGAAGTCACTGCGCCCCTGATCCCATTTTCCTTGCTCTCTCCCAGCTTTCAGACACTCCCAAGGGAGAACGTTCTTCCAAGCTCCTCTCAGCTCTCAACAGCCACAAGGACCGGTGAGTTGGAGAGAGGGGGAGGCAAGAGGGAGGCTCAGAGAGAGATGGAGTTTTGAAAGACAGGAGGGGAGGGACTGCAATCCACCTGGAGGACCATCGCTGAAAAGGATTGGGTTATGCTGGGCACAGTGGCTTAAACTTGTAATCCCAGCACTTTGAGAGGTGACGGCGAGAGGACAGCCTGAGCCCAGGGGTTCGAGGCCAGCCTGGGCAACTTGGTGAAACCTCGTCTCTACATCATAAAAATTAGCCAGGCGTGGTAGTGTGCGCCTGTAGTTCCAGCTACTTAGAAGGCTGAGGTGGAAGGATCACCTGTGTCCAGCAGGTTGAAACTGCGGTGGCCGTGAGCATGCTGCTGCACTGCAGTCTGGGCAACAAAATGAAACTCCAACTCAAAAAAAAAAAGGATTGGGGAATGGCATAAGGGAGAACCTTTTTTACAGCACTGACCCTTATAATTTTCCTCCTTGCCCTAGTTTCATTTCAGGGAGGGAGATTAAGAAGAGGAAATGCTTGTTTGGTCTCCATGCTCGGACCCCTCCCCCTGTGGAGCCCCCTACTGGAGATGGAGCCCCCACCAGGTCACTGGTCCAGGGGGAATGGGGGAAATTCTCAGGGTATTAGTCTGGGTGGTGTATGTATAGAGATGGGGAGGTCTTTGGGGTATCCGGGAGGGGGCTGGGGGGATAAGGAGGCCTCTTACAGCTTCCCTTCAGGGCAGGGCCCTGGGGGAGGGGTCTCACGTCCCCTGGGGAAGCGCCGGAGGCCGGAGCCAGAGCCCCTGAGGAGGAGGCAGAAGGGGAAAGTGGAGGAGCTGGGGCCACCCTCAGCAGTGCGCAATCAGCCCGAGCCCCGGGAGCAGAGGGAGCGGGCTCGTCTGCAGAGGGCACTGCAGGTACAGGGGCAGGGGGAACCCCAGGGAGCAAATGGTGGGTGTGGGAAGGGAACAAGGATTATCTCTAAGTCCTTTGCCCCTTCTTCTAGGCCTCAGTGTCTCCACCACCCCCCAGCCCTAACCAGAGTTACCAGGGCAGCAGCGGCTACAACTTCCGGCCCACAGATGCCCGCTGCCTGCCCAGGTCAGTACTCCTGTGCTCCCCAACCACATATGCTCCCAATTATTTACATCTTCTGGACTTTCTCAGAGTTCTTTTTCCTCTTCCCTTTGGCTACCTATTTCTTGTCCTAGAAAGACTTCTACGACCAATGTCTGGTACCTTGGTATTTGGGGTACTGGGATCTCCTGGGGATAGTGGAGCTTTACACTTCCCAGAGGGAGATAGTCCTGTTCCCCTCTTTCAAGTCCTGACTCTCCCCCTCCCCAACTCCAGCAGCCCCATCCGGATGTTCGCTTCCTTCCACCCTTCTGCCAGCACCGCAGGGACCTCTGGGGATGGTGAACCCCCAGACAGGTGAGAGTCCATCCCATTACCAGTGATATCCCTCTTGTTCTCAAGTTCCTTAATCTTTAACCATTTCTCTATTTCTCTCATCCACAAGTGGCCCCCATTTCTGGTCAGTCTTTGTCTGCATCTGTCTGGACTCACAGTTGCCTTCTCTCCCTAGGTCACCCCTGGAACTTCACATTGGTTTCCCCACAGACATCCCTAAAAGTGCCCCCTACTCGATGACTGCCTCATCTTCCTCAGTCCCAGCCCCATCCCCAGGTCTTCCTAGACGCTCAGCACCCTCTTCTCCCCTGTGTCGTAGTTTGTCTCCTGGGACTGGGGGAGGAGTCCGAGGTGGGGTTGGCTACCTGTCCCGAGGGGACCCTGTTCGGGTCCTTGCTCGGAGAGTACGGCCTGATGGCTCTGTGCAGTACCTGGTTGAGTGGGGAGGAGGGGGCATCTTCTGAACAGCCTGCCTCTGCCACCTCCCCATTCACACACACCGGCACTTTCGTACCCTGACCTCTGACCTCACCTACAGCTGGGATGTACCTGGAGATAGGGAGCAGTTCTCCCTACTACCCAGGCTGGAATCCAAGTGGGAGGTGGTGGGGAAGAGGCTCTCTCTTCTCTCCCTTCCTTCATGATTCCTGACCACCCCATCCTTCTTCCCATTTCCTTTGATGTTATTTTGTTACAACTTTTAAAATATTTTTTAAAATTATTTAACCCCTGGGGGCAGAGACTGAGGGGGGAGGGAAGGGATCCCAGACTCTGTATGATTGAAATAAAGAGAAATAATTAAATCTTGCAGCTCTGAGTCATTATGAAAGATAGAGAGAATACATGGATGAGCAGTACTTATCTTCCCCAACCAAATTTGCATACATGACAAAGACAAAAAGCAAAAGGCAGAAAGAACCAAAGGTAGGATTTATTGGGGGTCCAGTCACCATCACCTGGAAGTCAGAGGGCACTGAAGTATCTGAGGGGATGGTGGCAAGAACAGGGCTTGTCATGGCAAGACTGTGCTGGAGTCAGAAGCTGACTCTGTGACCTGGCGCACCCAATGCAGGTACGGGGAGTTTCCCTGCTCCACAGGTAATGCAATCACCTCAGCCACTTCGTAAGGGTGCACAGACCTGCAAAATAAGTTAGGGGGTGGGGGGGTTACTAAAATATTTACCCAAAGGAGCCCTCCCGCTCAGACACAAGGCCTAAACTGCCACCAAGTCACCCCACAGCACACACCCTCACCCATATTCATCTCACCGAACAAAATCTGTCAAAGCTGGGACCAAGGAACTTTGGGTTTTAATCATCTAAGGGGCAAAGATAAACAGTTGAATCAAGGGGTGGAGCTGATTTCAGGATCTCAGATGAGGAACAAGGGTCAAAAGGGTCAGAGCACTGGGAAAGTTTTGTTGGGTGGGGGGAGCGTTTCTCACCATCAGGACCTCACTGTCTTCCTCGATCTTTCCCTTCCACTCATAGCTGAAAAGGTTGGAGAGTCGGGGAAAGCAAAGATTTTTCCCTCAGGAAAAAGGCTCCCAGACAGCCCCTAGAGTTAGGTTAACCCCCCAACTCCTATGACTCACATGGATGTAATCTGAGGGATGAGGTTCACACAGGCTGCTAGGCGCTTCTCCACCACAGCCCTGAAAGTGAAGAGACAGCCCCACTCTGAGTGCCCCATGATCCTGATTTTCATTTTTATCTTTTCTTTCTTTCTTTTTTGAAGTTGGAGTCTCACTCTGTTGCCCAGGCTGGAGTGCAGTGGCACGCTCACGGCCACCGCAGTCTCAATCTGCTCAGGCGATCCTTCCGCCTCAGCCTTCCAAGTCGCTGGAACCACAGGCGTGCACCACCATGCCCAGCTAACTTTTTTTTATTTATTGTAGAAATTAGGTTTTGCCAAGTTGACCAGACTGGTCTTGAACCCCTGGACTCAGGCAACCCTTTCGCCTCCGCCTCCCAAAGTGCTAGGGATTACAGGCATGAGCCACCGCGCCCAGAGACAGGCTTCCAAAGCTGGAGAAAGCACCATGGCACTCGGCCCCACCCCCAACTCTCCCTTCATGATTATCCTCGCGCCACACCGAGGTCCCCACCTGGCGATCTCCTTGGCGACCTTCTCGTTGGGGCAAGTGACAAAAGCTGCGGAGACTGAGCCTGGCACGTAGCCGGAGCCCGAGGCCGGCGAGGGCTGGGTCGGAGGGCTTCCAGAAGCCATGGACAGCAGGGTTCGGGGTACCAACAGAAGGCGGGAGGCCACAGGCAGCAGCGCCGGCATCCAAAGCAATGACAGAAGCAGAACCGCCTGAGAGCAGGGGGCGAATTCGGTCTCTCCCCGCGAATACCCCCAGGAAAGTGCACCCGGGAAGTCTTCGCTTGGATACACACTCAGGCTCTGCCCTCCCTCTTCTGCACTCCGAAGGAAAAATGACCCTGAAGCTGGGAGAGAAACTTCGAAAAGGCAAAGCCTCGATTTTCACTGACACCTCAGAGGACCAACCTCAGGGATTTAGGGTGCCGGTAGTGGTAGAGGCTTTCAGAACCGGAAGGGGCGGGGCGGGTAACTCACCCCTCCGCCGAGCAGGATTGCGAGAGCCCGCCCCCCAATCATGCAGCCCACACTGGTAGAAGAGAGGTGATATGAAAGGTCACACGTCACACGGAGAAAGCACCCCAAACCCAAGAAGAGCGGTCTTTTCTTACCTGGGGGTAGCCACGTGATAAGAAACAGCACGCACCACGTGACAGTAGAAGCAGACCCACCCAATGCTCTAGAGCCAGCCAATCCCGATCCTCACGTGGCTCGGTTTGCTCCGCCCCTTAGTGAGGGAGGAGCGAAGAGAAACCTGACCAATCGAAAGCCGGATCTGCAGACGTGCGCGGAAACCGCACGCCCGTTTCCGTGTAAAGCCGAAAGGGCCACTTAGCTGGCGAAGAGCCTCTGCGGCGTTCCACTGTCACGTGAGAAGGCCGGCCCTCTCGGGCGGCGGTACCTCAGGGAGTGACGCCAAGTGGCCAATCGCAGGCCAGCCCCGCAGACCACGTGACGAGAGAGTTGTTGCTCTGAAAGGGGGGCCGGAGACCCTGCAGACTCGATGCGTCAGGCTGTGGAGTGGGGAATCATGCTTAAACCCCAGAACGTGCCCAGTAACATCCCTTACACTGTTTCAAAGGCCTTGAGTGGGAGGGTCTGAGGAGGTCGCACCTGAGGGTTGAAGAGAGCGCCCCCGGCCTTGCTAGGACTGAGATATTCCTGGGTTGGGAGTGCTCAAAGATGATGAGAAGCCGGCTGTCCCTGGGTAGGGGGGCGTGATTAGGCAGGCACCGGCATGCCAAGACAATGGCTATGTGCGGAAAGATGCATCTCTAAAGGACAGAGCGAGACCCAGTCAATGGGATAGAGGATGATGAAAATGGGGCTGAGGGTGCCTCAGCCCTCTTAATTGAAAACCCAAAGCTTGAGACAGACTGTTGAATCACAGGAAAGGAGACAGGGCTGCAGGTTGGGGACAGTAGTGATGGTGCTTTTGCCCCCTCTTCCGTGCCTATTACACTCCCCGGGATTGGTCCACCTCTCAGCCTTGGGTCTTCTTTCCTCAACCCATCCCCCAAAGAGCCTGGACCTGTCCTACATAACCTCCCTGGGGCCCAAGCACATCTTGTGACCCAAAAATGGAGAGAGGGGCCAATGAGAGGCGAGAGAGTTGGGGGAAGGCAGCAGAGAAAAAGGCTCTTGCTACTGCCCCTACCCAGTATCCTTCCTCCCTTCAAGGTCTGGGGTCACTGTTTTGGGAGTGGGTGTGCCTGGGCGTTTCCCAGCAGGTTCTCTGATTCACCTCTCCTGGGTTGGGGGAAATCTCCCTGAGATCTCTGTTTTGGGGTTCGGAGTTTGCCTCTGAGCAGAATCTCTGTATTTGTGTTGAGATCTTTTTTCAAGACTGAGTTTCCTTTTACGTTTTTTGTTTTGGGAGTTTGTTTCAGGGTCAATTGTCGCAATCTCTGAGGTCATTCAGTCTTTATGAGTTTTGGGTCTCTGAGTTCTACATCTCTGGAGCCGCTGTCTCTGTCTCCCCTTGAATCTGGAGTTTCTCTGTCTCTGAGTCTGCAGTTGCTTTTCTCTGAGACCTGAGTCTGGGGTCTCTCGGGTCTCTCTCTGGGTCTGAGTTCTACAAGATGACTCTAGGCCTGGGACTCTGAATCCCGGCCTCATCTTTTTCTTTGGGTCTAGGTCTCAGGTCCATCACCATCTCAGGGTATGGAGTCTAAGGTTTCTGTGGCTTAAGAGAACCTTTTTGAGCCTGCATTCTCAGATTTTGACCTTTGACTCCTCTCCCAGTGGGATCTAGGGTCTTTTTCTTTCTTTCTTTCTGAGATCAGGGATCTCTTTCTCTAGATTTTGGGGCTGGGGAGGTGAGGTATCTTTCTCTGTGGGTCGGGGTCTCTCTGTCTCAGGGTCTGGGGTCTGCATCTTTAGGATCGATCACTCTCTCTGGTGTGTTTTTGAGTCAGGGGTCTCTCTCTCTCTCTCTCTCCCTCTCTTTCTGGGCCTCCCTGAGTAGGGGTGGGGGCTGCAGAGTCTCTCCCTCCTCCTCCTCCTCCTGCTCTCTTCGCTTTCGCTCGCTCCCCCGCCCCCCTCTCTCTCGGCTGCCGCTGCTGCCGTTGGCTCTTATTCTCCTCCTCCTCCTCCTCTCTCCTCCTCTCTGCTTCTCTCTGCTCCTCTCTCCTCCTCTCTCCTCCTCCTCCTCCTCCACCTCCTCCTCCTTCTCCCCCTCTCTCTCCCCCTCTTTCTCTCTTCTCTTTTTCCCCCGTCCCCCCGCCCCCTCCCCCCCAGGCCTGATGAGCAGGTCTCGCGCCTCCATCCATCGGGGGAGCATCCCCGCGATGTCCTATGCCCCCTTCAGAGGTACGTGGTGGGGGGAGGGGAGGGCCAGACGGGGGGCAACAGGGGGAGGGGCAGGGGGCGGGGGAGAGCCGGGGCCAGGGAGGAGAGCGGCTGAAATGGAGGGAGAGGGGAGGACCGGGAAGGCAGGGGTGGGAGCAACGGGGAAGGAGGGATTGGAGGCCAGAGGGATAGGGGTAGATAAGGGATGAAGGGGCCAGGAAAAGGGCCTTGAAGAGGGGCTGAGGGGAAAATGATGAAGGGGAAAGAAAGCGCCAGAAAGGGGTGGGAAGGTAGAAGGATTAGGTTGGGGAAGAGCTGCAGAAATAATTTGGGGGTGGGAGCTGAGTGATGAGGAAATATCAAGGAAACAGAGGGACAGAGTCTTAAGAGAGGGGTTAGGAGGAAGGAATGAAAACATAGGGTAAAAAGAGAAGCCAAGAAGATGGGTGGAGAGTACGGTGAGGGGCTCGGAGAATGGTAAGGGGTAGAAAAAGAGAGGAGGATGGAGGGAGAGAAGGGGCCAGATGGAGAGAGAGGGAGGCAGTGGGGGGGGTGGAGGGTCCATATGGAGGGAAGAGAGGAGAGAGAGGGAATGGGTTGGGGGAGGGGAGACCAGGGCAGGGGGGAGGGCCAAATTATATGTTTCTGTGGGGAGGGGGGTGCAGATACAAGTGAGATTGAGTGATGGAAGTAGGGGCCAAATTAGGGTCCTGCCACAGACTCTGACCCTCATTAAGGCTCTTGACCATGAGATGAAATTCCTGGGGTTTTAATCTCTCTCTTGACTTCATCACTTTCACCCCCTTCCCCCACCCCTCCAATCCTTATTTCCATTCCCCCCCCTTCTCTGCTGTCCATCACCTATATCTTTCCCCCCATATGGTGTCCGTTCCTTATATGAGTCCCCCTTCTGTCCTTCTCCTATATTAGTCCCCTCTCTGGTGCCCACTGCTTGTCTCCCTCTCTTCTATCTGGTGGCTCCTTTATAACTCTATTACCTTTCTATCCCTTCCTTCTGACTCCTGACCTAGCTCCTCCCGTTTCCTCTGCCCCATGTCCAGTTAGCCCTGCTGGTGTATTCCCTTGTTCCTGGACATTTACCATCATCTCTGCCTTCTTTTAGTTTGGACCAATCCTGGTTATTTCTCCCCCAGCCTATTCTCTAGTCCTTACCCCACTCCCCATCTTGTAAACTACAGGTCAGTACCTATCCACTTTCCTTAATACCCCAACTCATCACCACTCCTCTTTTCTCTTCTACTTCCTGGGTTTTGAGATTTGGGGTACAAAGACACAGGTTTTGATGGTTAGAACAGGGGCTCCAAGGGGTCTCCGTCTGAGCCCTTGTGGGATTTCTTATCCTAGAAAATTTTTCCCCTCTCTGAGCCATGTTCCTCTGCCTCTTGCATCTGCCTTTCAGAATCATTCTTCCCTAAGTCCAGAAAGAGAGAGAGAGTGTGTGTGTGTGTGTGTGTGTGTGTGTGTGTGTGTGTTTGTGTGTGTGTTTCCAGAGTTGCTCCTAAGCTAAGTTCCTTGTGTCCTAACCTGCTCCCAGGAGAAAGGTGCCTCCTGAAGTCTAACCTGCCTCCCTTGGCTGCGGTCTGAACCAGCCCCTCCCAAAATGGTTATGTGTATCAACAGATTTCTCCTCTGGGTGTACCCAGGATCTGAGTGTGGTAGGCATGTTGCCTGCAGTGTCTGCAGTCTCAGAACCTGGATAATGGTGCTCTGTATCTAGAGAGTGTTTGAGTCTCTGAGATGGAATGAGATAGAGTTTCAAAGTATTGTGGTTGCTAGATAGTGGACATTCTGAGGGATAACCTGATCTGGAGGTTGGGTAAATTTGAGAGACATGTTTGTAGACAGAAAAGGGCTGAATTGTTCAAAACTCTCCTACTCAGGGCATTCAGTTGGAATGAAGTTCAAAGACCAGTTCTCTTGCAATATATCCATGGTTAGTTATCCTATAAAGTTGACAATTTGGTTTTTATTCCTCTAAACCGTCTCTCTAATACCTTAAGTCTAGTTTCTATCACTTTGATGTCATCTGTCTTCTCTCTTACTTTAGTAGGGCCTGTCAGGTGTTCCTGTGATGGTGAGCAGCACTGAGGTTTAAAGGAGAGGCAGTTTGTAGAGGGGGCATGGCAAGAACATCGAAGATGGGGAAGGGGAACCCTGGGGTCGTCTCTGAGCATAGATGACACTTGGTCTATAATTCTCTTCTGAAAGTTTTGTTCCTATCTTCAGCTCTTATCTTTTGGAGGCCCCTTCTATGTCATCAGACCAGATATTCTATCTTTCTACGCAGTCCCCACCCCCTGGGCCCTTTCTTCCTCAAGTTTCTTACTGTGCTTTGGGAAGGCTCCTAACCTGTGGAGTTGGCTTCCATCCTGTCCATGGGAGACTAGGTGGTGTGTGTATGGTGGGGGGCAGTATTGAGCCTTTGATCTCTGGGTATGGATTGGGGGAAAAGATCAACTTGGTCTCTACTCATCCAAATAAGGGCATATTTCCCACCTTCTCCCGCCTTGGCCCCTTCACAGCCAGATGCCGACAAAAGCCATCTTCTCCCTACTACCAGAAGAACCAGAACTTTCCCCAAAGGATGAACAGGGTTGAACTAGGGGAGGAGGGCACAGAGGAGAAAGGAGAGGTGGGAGGGGAGGCCCTCTCATGTCTCTGACTCTGTGAACAGGTAAGCTCCCCTACTTCCTCTCTTTTCTAGATGTTTAGCTCTCAGAATCTCATGATCCCAATGTTCCTACACACACCCCATCCTTCTTTCCCACAGCTGTGTAGCTTTCCTCTTATTCTCTTGCAGTTGAGTGGTGACACCTTCCAAATCCTTGTCTTCTACAGTTATATGGATGCCCTTCCTCTTCCCAAACACCTGCCACCAATCTGTTTTCTTCTGCTAATTTTGCTGCACTGCCACCTTCTGATTTCCTGAAGTGAATGGAGAGCTCCTTCACTTTTCTCTTGTCCCAAATGTATACCCCGGTCATGATATAATTCCCGTCTCTGAACAACTCCTCTGTATTTCTTCCCCCAAGTCTACAGAGCCTTATGTGATGTGATTCCCTCTCCTTTTCCCCCAGATGTAAAGACTTGTCTTATGCTCCTTTAAAGTTGCCAGGTACCTCACTCTCAACTGTGATCTCAAGGCTGGTGGGGTCCCCCTTCTCCCACTTTGTGGACTCTCTTCTCATCATTTTAGTCTTCTGCTCCCAAATGTATAGAGCCTCTTTTACTGTTTCTGTGTGTCTCTGTCCCCCAGATGTACGGGGACCCTCTATGCACCGAACCCAATACGTTCATTCCCCGTATGATCGTCCTGGTTGGAACCCTCGGTTCTGCATCATCTCGGGGAACCAGCTGCTCATGCTGGATGAGGATGAGGTGAGCAGGGTGAGGAGGTTGGGAAATGACCTCTGGGACAATGTGGGAGAATGGAGAGAGAACAGTGGGGAGAGAGACACAAAAGAGATAAAATTTGCAAATCGTGAGGAGGGTGGCTGCTGGGAGTTGGGTGAGGGTATGATAAAAGGGGCAGTCATTTTCTCACATTGGCGGGGTGGGGGGGGGACAGTCTTTGAGAGCCATGGGTAGTGTTGGGAAGGAGAAGATTTCTGAAGATTTAGGGTTCTGAAGACTGCGGGTGCCTCCTGCTTTCACCCTGTCCATATTCTGGGGCAGGTTAGAATGGGGAAGGGAAACTGAAGGGCTTGGAGAAAGGGTGAAGAAATGGAAAGGTCTCCCCTCCAATGTGATCCTCAGGACAACCCTTCTCCTCCTACCCCACTGAGCAAGACTCATCACTCACCACTCCCAGTTCTTCCTCCATCATGGGGCAGAATGCAGGGGGAAAAAATTGAGGGGCTCAGAGAAAAGGCAGGAAATAGTGGGGTTTCTGGGAAACTGGGAAGAGGCTGGAGAGTACTGGAAGTACAGAGGTCAGTGGATCTTGGCATGGATGGGGGTGAAGCCTGGGAGGGTGCCTGAGATCAGGGTTTAGAGAGACACTGAGGGGGCTTTTGTCAGGGATTGGTTGGACATCAGGAAGGAAAATAAGGGAGGAGATGCTTGGGGATGAGGGGAACTGGGAGCATGGGGAGTTGTCTAAAGAAGTAGGAATGGGGTAGACATAGGAACTAGCCAGAGTGAAAGAGATGAAATGGACAGAGGGCTCTTATGGGAGATGGTGGTCATGTAAGGAGATTTGAGAGCCATGGGAGTGTGGGTTCTGCTTTGGGAGCAGGGTCAGCAGAGAAGGGCCCATTGGAGGAAATAAAGGATGCAAATATGAAAAGTGGATGTCCCACAGGTATGAATTGGGCTGATTTGGGACACAAATTTTAAAGAGTAGTAGGGTAGCCTGGAAGACCAGAAGTGGTGAGAGATGTGCCCTGAAAGTTATTTGGGATGTTGTATTGAGGTAGGGCTAGAATTAGAGTTTGGACTTACCAGGGTGTCAAGGGACTTGGAGGACAGGTGAGAGTGTGGAGAGATGGCTGCGTAGAGAGCTTCCAGGCCACAGAGTAAAGTAGAGGTGTCCAGGGGAGGACATGGTGAGGAAAGAAGAAGTGGTTTGGAGAGTCTAAATTTTGGGCACTGGAAAGCGTCTGAGTGATTGACTGTAGTAATAAGCTTTGATCAGAGGTTTGGAGGCTGTAGGATGAAATGGGGAAACTGGAACCAAGAGGACTGTTATAAGGATGAAGATTGGGTGGGGCAATGAAGGAATGACAGAGATGGGGACAGATTAAAGGGACCAGTGACCAGCAAGCTGAGGGGCAACAGGAATGGCCAGTCTGGAGTAGGAAGGTTGTAGGGGGGAAGGGGGAGATGGAATTGGGGAAATGAGCTGTGTGTAGGCCCACAGGGAACTGGAATTGGAATGGGTTGGGTTGTGGAACTAGGGCTGGGGGATAGTGGGGGGGTCT
>CAUYQG010155773.1:0-23349 GCA_963574415.1 Tarsius wallacei
TGCCTGAGCCCGCGGGTTCAAGACCTGCCTGGGCAACTTGGCAAGACCTCCTCTCTACAATAAATCAAAAATTAGCAGGGCATGGTAGCGCACGCCTGTAGTTCCAGCTACTTGGAAGGCTGAGGCGGAAGGATCGCCGGAACCCAGTGGGTCGAGGCTGCGAGGAGCGGCTACTGCACTCCAGTTTGGGCGACAGAGTGAGACTCCAACTCAAAAATAAATAAATAAATAAAATAAAAAATAGATTCTCTATTCTTCAGACATGAAGGAAATCCTATTATACAAGGAAAATAGCAGAACATAAGCTGGGACAGCAGGTCTAGTACATGGGGTAAGTATGAATTCATTGACATATTTTGAGCTGTTTTTCAAGTCGGAGGGATGGATCCTTGAAGACCAAGTCACGTTTTCACCCAATCCTTTCTATACCCAACAATGAATTTTCATGATCTCTGGCCATAGTTATAGAAGGGAAGGAACAATTTAGGGTCATTAAACAAAGCAAAGTTACTAGTCTATATGGTAAAAAAATTGAAAAAGTAAGACCTACCTCAGTGTCACTAAAGTCCGGGAACTAATTTCCCCTTCTAGGGCTAAGTTACTACAAGAAGAAATACAGTATTTACCTTTTATTTTAAGGAACCAAAGTGAACTTCCTGCTCCCATGAAGCTTATACTCAAACAGAAATGACAGGTATGAAACACACTCAAATACCAATCAACTTAACTGAACAACACCCTTAAGACCAAGAGTTTTAAAATAAAAAATAGTTTAGAAGTAAATATTTGATTAAGGAAAAAAAAAGACTCAAAAAGCGTTCAGCAGTTTGGGACCTTAACAAATGTACTAAAAGTAGGAAATAGGAGAAACTAGAAGAATTTAGGACCTTGGAGCTGGAAAAGTTTTTTGAGACCACTTCATTTTAAAATTAAAAAAATTAAAGGCCAGAAAGCAGCTAAAGGAAGGTAATACATCCAGTACCTATGAGAGCTGGACCAGAAAAGTAAGCTTCTTCCTACTAGTCCCAGGTGTACCATCACAGGGAGCTTTAAAGAGATGATGACTTGGCATCAACTCATTGCTCCCTGATCCCCATCTTCATTTTTTATTGTACATCTATAAAAAAAAAAAAAAAGCAAACGAATCACTTCAGTTTTATTTTCAATTATGCAGCAACAGAGACAACCTGCACTCTCCCAGCCTCTGGGTTACGGTGAGCACATTAGCAGAGGTGGCATTTCACACCTATCTCTGACTGCAGAATGGCAGAAGGAACTAGTTCTCAGTCTCCCATCTGTATTCATAGCTGTATTCACTACCTATCTCCTCAGTTTACATCAGGGAGAAACAGCTAAGAAATTTTATAGCTAATAATATTTCTTTCCAAATAACTGCAGCCCTGAATAAGATGAACAGAGCTCTAAGATGCTGATGAAACTTAAGATTTGATTCTGAGCAAAATGCCCTATGAAATCAGGAAGAAAACATTTTAAACAAAATGACTCATTTAACAGACAAGAATCTCAAAAAAATTATTAGTCTTAGGGACTAGCTCAAAACAGAACAAGAAATCAAAGAGTTTTGGGGTTGTTTTTTAATGATTTCTATTCCCAATTGTCACTAACTAAAATTCTAATTTACCTGAATGGTAATCGCTCTGTTCTTTAGATTATCTATTTCTAGAAGGAGGTTAAAAACAAACTGCCCCGCAGGTCTAAGAGTGCTAAATTAGCATGTGTTCGGTTGTGAGGATGTCATCAATGAAAGATTCCTTAACCAATACAAAGCATTATGCCGTATTTTTGTGTGAGCCTTTTCCTGAACTAAAAGAAAATATGGGTGAATTCCTCTATAACCTATATTATAGCAAAAGACTTTCCAACTATAACTCAAAATCCAGATGTAATAAGGGACTGACAAATTTGACTAGACAAATTTTTTATTTTTAAAAAAAACTGGCCAGGCTCGGTGGCTCAGCCTGTAATCTCAGCACTTTGGGAGGCCTGAGCCCACAGGTTTGAGACCCACTTGGGCAACTTGGCAAGACCTCATCGCTACAATAAATAAATAAATAAATAAATAAGCTTGGCGTGGCAGCACGCGCCTGCAGTTCTGGCTACTTGGAAGGCTGAGGTGGAAGAATCGCCGGAGTCCAGCAGGTCGAGGCAGCAGTGGCCGGGAATGTGCCACTGTACTCCAATCTGGGTGACAGAGAGACTCCAACTCAAAAAACAAAAATAAAAAAATAAAAATAACTTCTGCATGGCAAAAAATACAATAAGCAAAGTTAAAAGTTAGTAAACTGGGAGAAGATTCTAAGATATACCACAGATAAAGAACTAATATTCACCATATACAAAGAATTTTTTAAATTTGAAGAAGGCAAAGTGACCAAAATTCCTACAGAAAAATGGGTAAGAGGTGTAACTAGACAACTCCTAAGATGTTGTAATGGCCTTAAATATTTGAAAGATGTTCAACTTGACTTACAATAAGAGCTATCTAAATTAAAACCACACTGAGGTGCCATTTTTTTCCTCCAGATTGGCAAAATTGTAAAAGCTTGATAATACACTCTGTTGGTGAAGCTGTGGGAGAAAAAGGTATGCTCATATACAGCTGGAGAAAATGCAAAATGATTCACCATTATGGAAAGAAGTTTGGCAATATCTAATAAGACTATCTATGTCTATACGTATCAATGCAGCACTCTAATTTCTAAGAATTTACCCTGAAGGTACCCCTCTAGTATATATACAAGCTATTTGCTGCAGCATTATTTGTGACTGCAAAATATAGGAAAGAAACTCCCTAAACATTTAAACTTGGGGACTGGTTGTCTAAACTATAATATATGCTCATACCATGAGCTGTAAAAAAGCATGAAGACTTATGTGAACTGACATGAAGTGATTTCCAAACGTTAAATGAAAAAAAGCAAAGTACAAAAAGAGTATATATAATAGTATGCTGTCTTTTGTCAAGAAAATAAGAAAACATTATAAATACACACACACCCCTGCATATTTTTATAGAAGGTAACAAAGATAAATAAATCAGAAAATAATGAAGGTGGGTAGATGAGGTGAGAATGATGAATGTCACTTCTCTGGGTGTACCTTTTCATGTGGTTTTGACTTTTGAATGCATGTTAATGTTCCATATAATTAAAACATGAAACCAACAAGAATGAGAAGAGGAAAAAAAATCCAAAACCTGAAAGCAAACTGAAACAGATAAACCCAATTGTATTTCCAATGAATTACTTAACCATGCTAAATCTGTCTGTGATGCTATAGAAAAATACCTGAGACTGACTGGGTAATTACTAAGGAACAGAAATTTATTTTCTCACAGTTCTGGAAGGTGGGAAATCCAAGACTAAGGTGTTGACAGAATTGGTGTCTGCTGAAGGCCTGGTTCCTCATAGATGGTGCCTTCTGGGTGTCCTCACATGGCAGAAGAACAGAAGAGAGGGATGAACCCACTCCCTCAAGACCTTTTTATAAGGGCCCTAATCTCATTGTAGGAGCTCCACTCTCATGACTTAATCAGCTCTTAAATGCCTCACTTCTAAATACTGCCATACTGGCTACAAATTTTCAACATATGAATTTTGGGCAACACGTTCAGACCACAGCACACACTGAAAGAGGAGTAGAGGGTAATTAATACAAACAACTTATGATTACGATTTAACTATACAGTTGACCCTTGGGCAAGAAAAGGATTAGGGGTGCTGACCCCCTGGCACAGTTGAAGATCTGCGTATAACTTTTTACCCCCCAAAAAACTTTACTAATAGCCTACTGGTGATCATAAACCTTAACAACTTAATAGTGAAAAAAACTTGTTTCATATGTTATACACATTATATATTGTATTCTTACAATAAAATAAGCTAGAGAAAAGAAAATATTAAGAAAATCATAGGGAATATGCATCTGTACCTCCTGAATCTAAACTAATTTTTTTTTAATCACAAGGAAAATATATTTCCAGTATGGTGCTGTATTTATTGATACTGTCAAGTTTATGTTGTCTGTTCACAAGATGAATAATCTATCTGAAGTGGCAGCAACCACAGCTGCAGACCTCGGCCTACCCTCCAGAGTCAGCACTTCAACTTGTTCCTGTAATGCCATGAGTATTCTCTTTTTCTTGGGAGCACTTCCAGTGGCACCATCAGTAGTGCTACTTTATATGGCATGGTCCCATGGTGTTATTCAGGGTTTATGGTATTGCACTAAACCCGATGTAAAATTCACAAGAACCCAGAGTGATCATTTTCTCGGCCATACACAATTTAGGTGGCGAGACACCAACTGCTCATGTGAAGATGATGAGCATCACGTAGTGTTTTAAGTGGATACTCGCAACACCTGTGCTCACGGCAATAGCAACATAAAGGGGCTATGAAATTATTACAGTAGCACAGTATTTTACTACAATTAATTATATGTAGTTATGAATTAATCCTGCTTCTTTATGTTTGTTTATATTTCTCTTGACTGAAAATGGGGTATATGGTCTACAAGTATGTGTGAATTTTTACAAATTGTAACTTTGGGGGGGCACGCCTCATCAGCAAGGTACCTGCATAATGAACAGTTGTATACCTAACCCTGAATTGTACTCCACATCTTTAAAATTAAAAATTAAAAAAATAAAAGACAAAAACATTGTAACTTTGATAATAGATGTGCGTATATTTTATGGTAGGCAGTAAATGATAAAACAGACAAGTATCCACATATATTTTATGTGCTCACGACATGTATTTTTCTCAAATGTTTCAATATTTCTAGGCTATGTGGCTTGTCTGAGAGTTTATTCGAACTGTTGCAAATCTCAAAAAAATTTTCCATTATATTACTGGAAAAAAAATCAGACAAGCCCAAAATGCAGAACTTCTATTACAAAGAAGAGGAGTATCCTTCTAAAATGGCAATGTCATGATAGACCAAAAAAACAAAAAACAAAAAACTGAAGTGCTATTCCTAAAGATGCCTAACAACTAAATGCAATAGGTGATCCTAAACTGGATTCCATGTAGAGGAATAATGAAAGCTATCAAGGGTATTATTCAGTCAACTGACAAAAATAGAGAAGAGTTTAAGTACTGAGTCAATATTAAATTTTCTGAAGTTGATAACTGTACTACAGCGGTTATGGAAGAGAATGACCTTATTCTTAGGAAATACACACAGAAGTATCTCAAAGAAAAAGATCAAAATACATACTCTCAAATGATCCAGTGGGGGGGAAAATACACTCATATACACTGAGAGAGGGCGCACACTCATAAGTGTAGATGACAGAACAAATAATGTAAAATATTAACAACAGATGAATATGAGTAAAGAGTTTTTTTATTCTATCTATCTATCTATCAAACAAGACGAGGTCTCACCATGTTGCCGAGGCTGTCCTCGAACTCGTGGTCTCAAAAGGCCCTCACACCTTGGCCTTCCCAAAGTCCTGATATTACAGGAATGTGCCATCACACCCAGCCAAGAGTGAGTATTCTATGTATTTTATTCCAACTTTTACGTAAATTTGAAATTATTTACAAATTAAAAGGTTTTAAAATGCCTTTTATTCAAGGTCCTAAGAAATGCATTAATGAACTCTCTGGGTGATCATGCAGTTCTGCCACATCCCTCAAAAAGAAAGAACTGTCTAAAACTACACAGTCTAATATGGAAAGTACTAACTCATGTGGCAATTGAGCACTTGCAATGTGGCTAATCCAAATTGAGATGCACCAGATTTCACAAAGACTTAATAAGAAAAAAAGAACATCAGTTATCTAATTAATAATTTTTGCCGAGTGTGGTGGCTCACACCTGTAGTCCTAGCTACTCAGAAGGTTGAGGTAGGAGGATCACTTGAGCAGAGGAGTTCAAGGCTGCAGTGAGCTATGATCGGACCACTGTACTCCAGACTGGTAACAGAGCAAAACTTGTCTCCGAATAAATATTTAAGTAAAATATGTGTGTAAAAAAATACTATTTAAATTGATTACATGCTGAAATAATATTTTAGCTATATTAGGTTATTTAAAATTAATTTCACCTGTTTCTTTTTACTTTCTAATGGGGCTATTTAAAATTTAGTTATTACATATGTGGTTCATGTTGTACTTCTATTGCACAGTGCTGATTTAAAGTATAATAATGTTATTTTTAAAAGAAGTGTTGATCTCTTAAACAAGTATTTCATTACTAGGGGAAAACGTCAATCTACCTTTCAGATCCTGACTCCCCTAAGGTGATTCCAATCTTGGAAATAAAGTAGATAATTAGGTTTTTTAAAGCATAATTAAGGAAAAAGAAAATCTTGAGGCCTAAGAGACAAGGTTATGTTGTTTAAGTAATTCCCTAATTAGTCACAAATGCCATCTGTAACACACTTCTTGAAGAGGGCAAAAAAAAATAAAATCTAAAACTGTAAAAAAAAAAAAAAAAAAAAAAAATCAAGTGAATGAAGAGACAATAGGTGGATTTTACACTTTTGTTTTCTGAGTAAATAAAATCAATTTCCCAAGTCCTAAATATTAACTCAGTGTCTTATAAACAAAGCTATTAAACATTTATTTCTGCTACCAAGGAGTTTACAAAATAAACAACAATATAGTGCTTTCAAGGTTATTTATTTTTTCAATGTTAAGGGTCTGATTAATAAACTCTTCCTTAAACTTTAAACATTCAAGAAGCAAAATAAGAGAATCGAGTTAAAACAGACAAAATTGGATTTTGCTTTTAACATTATTATAGGAACTATATACAGGGAGAAAAAAAGAAAGGCTGAAAGTGAGCTTGAATAGGAAGATTATTTCAGGATAAAGCAGGGTCCCTTGGACAGAGACAATTTCCTCTATATTTTAATAGACCAAATTTAACTAGGCCAAGTGGAAAAAACAACACATGTCAGCAAGAATTCCCTAAAACAGCAACAATGAGGAAGAGAAACCAAATGTAGGTTGCCAGAAGGTACAATAAAAACACCCAGCAGTATAATCTGGGACAAAACGCACAGACTTGTTTGTTTTGGAAGTTCAGAGTCAAGTATGTGGGTGGACCCAACTGGAAATACCAAACTGTTGCACAGTACAGATCTCATGTTCTCCCCTCCTGCACCCTCTCCACCCCATTCTATGTGCCATTTCCCAGAGAAGTGACTGACATCTAGACCAAAAACTTCCTAATAATACTATTCAGTCATCAAAAAGAAAGAAATTATGTCTTTTGTAGCAACTTGGATGAACTTGGAGAACATCATCCTAAGTGAATCAACCCAGGAAAAGAAAATCAAACACCACATGTTCTCACTTATAAGTGGGAGTTAAACTAAGGATCTGCAAGAGTATAAAGAATTGTATAATGGACATTGAGACTCTGAAAGGGGAGGAGGGATGCAAAATCACCTATCGGGTACAATGTGGTATAGGTGGGGGTTGGTGAGTACATGTAAAGCCCAGACTTCCTCACCACTATACAATGCAACCATGTAACCAAAGACTATTTGTACCGCCTAAAGCTACTGAAATTAAAACAAACAAACAATACCTACTGTCCAGGGCACTAATGATCCATTTCTGTGTTTATGACTAAAAGTCTCGCTGCTGAAGGACCAACAGGTAGTTCCATGAACACCTGAGACTTACAGTCAGGTTGTGCTGGCTTGGGTAGCGGCAGGCCCTTACCTGCCTCACGCCTCCCATTCCATTCCCATATTTCACAGTCCTGAGGCTGCTCCTCAGCAGAGAGGCCCTGGCTCTACTGTTCCAGCCTTTGAAGGAAACTCAAAGAAGCAAAAACCTGAGGATGCCAGTGAGTAGAATACTGATTCAGCTAGAACTGATTAAGGAGCTCTCTTCTGTTCCAAGAACTGGGATGCCCAATGGCTGTGGGTCACATCTTTCAGTCACCACAACCACTTGAGGAGGCAAATGTATCATTCCCACACAGACGATGTTTCCACAACATACAGAAGGCAGGTAATTAAGCTCAAACTCAGGCAATGTGGTTCAAGAAGCACAGGTACACTATTAAAAAACCATGAACACAAATCATATCGCTAAGGAAATACTTATTTACTGAGGACTTCAGTAACAATCAAGTTTACTCTCCTGGCATGACACAGATTGAAGCTGCTTCCCTAAGGGCCTATTACCAAAAAAAGTACTGTCTGTACCCACATCTCTCTCTCCAGCAAAAAGGCACTCAGAAGACAGCGTTTTCCCAAATACCTAGGTTACTTTCAGACATGATCATTTATTTATATTATGAGGGAAAAAAAACACAAAGTAGTTGCTAAAAAAAAAAAATGGACAATGCCCACAACAAGTTGTATTCTCTTAATACAATACCATTCCATTATATTCTGTTTTTGTTTAGGGAAAATAAATCTACAGTTAATGTTTTTAAGAACCTTTACAAAGATACCTTAACAGGAGATTTCTGATTTAAGATGTCAAAATGAAGATGACTCAGATCCTTCTCTTAGAAATCACCTCAAAACAAGGAGGAGCATGAAAAACACAAACATTATCTTCAAGGGTGCCAAGAGACAAAAAATTATAACCTGAACCATGACATCTGAAAAGAGAAAATGGATGATTCTCCCCACCAACATCAGACATTGAAGGATGATTCTCTGAGCAAAGTTAGCCACAGAGACTAGTCTTGGAGACCCCAGACACAGCAAAGATGGTGACAAGGACTGAAAACAGGAGTGATATTCTGAGAAGCTGGACTGCACAGTCGTTAAAAGCATAGAATCTGGAAGGTTCTGGGTTCAATTTCAGCTCTGTAAATTAGCAGAGATGCATTACCGTGGGCAAGCGGCCCAATAACAAGTACACATACCTCTAAAAAAGGAACCTCAACAAAAGCAAACCTAATGCATGGAAACGAAAACTTGTTTAAAATCATAGTTTGTATCCTCACAGAGGTATGAGAAAATACAATGTCCATAAAATAAGAACTGGAACACAGGATTAGAATAAGCTATAAGAAATGAAAAACATCATGGCTCCCAAAACATTTCCATTAAAGAAGCTTAAAAAATAAAGTGAGAAAATCACTCAGAAAGTCAAGCAAGTAAAATTTTAAAAATCAGGAAGTTATTCTAAGAGGCTCAACATCTGGTTTATAAGTTCGAAAACAGAAAATCAGGAGGCAGGTAGGTAGTAATTACCAAAGAAAGTTTAAAAAAAAAAAGGCCGGTTCAGTGGCTCAGTCTGTAATCCCGGGTTTTGGGAGGCCGAGGTGAGTGGATTGCCTGAGACCGCGGGTTCGAGACTCGCCTGGGCAACTTGGCAAGACCTCATCTCTACAAAAAAATCAAAAAAAAAAATTAGCCGGGCGTGGTAGCGCGCGCCTGTAGGTTCCAGCTACTTGGAAGGCTGAGGCGGAAGGATTGCCGGAGCCCAGCAGGTCGAGGTTGCGGTGGCTGGGAGCGTGCCACTGTACTCCAGTCGGGGTGACAAAGTGAGACTCCAACTCAAAAAAAAAAAAAAAGTCCTGTAATTGAAGAATACTGTCACCACCACCAAATGAGCCCACCACATTAAGTGAAAACAGATTTTCACTAAGACACATCACCATGAAATTTCAGAATACCTAGGAAAAAGAATAGATGCAGAAACTTTCAGATTTTTTTATAAGTCACATGAAAAGGAATTAGAAAAACAACAATAATAATACAAGTCAATTTTACAAAACCCTCACCATGTGCCAGATACAGTTCTAAAAGCTTTATATATAGTAACTCATTTAATCCTTACAATAAATCCTATATGAGAAAAGTACTACTTACAAACCCATTTCACAAATGAGCAAGTTAAAATATAGTCATCCCTTGGTATACAAGGGAGATTGAGTCCAGGACTACATGCATCTACCCAAAGTTTCAGATATTCAAGTCCTGCAATCAGCCCTGCAGAACCCATATATACAAACAGTCAGTTCTCCATATAAGGATGGATTTCGCATCCTGTGAATACTGTTTTTTGATCCACATTTGACTGAAAAAAATTCCACGTATAAGCGAACCCATGCAGTTCAAGCCTGTGATGTTAAAGGGTCAACTATACAGAGAAAATCATGATGCTAAGAAGTGACAGAGCTAGAATGTTAACTGAACCTGGCTCTGGGGTCTGAATGCTTAACTACTAATGCACCTCAAAAACAACTCTGGAAATATAAAGACAAAATTCTGAAGGAAACTACCTAGAAATCTATACCCAGTCAAACAATCAATCAAGTATGAAGACGGAATTAAAACATTTTTAGAGATAAAATGTCTTAATATTTATGACTTACAAATACTTTCGAGGAAGATACTATACTCCAACAAAAAAAGAGTTAAACCAAGGAAAACAAAGACTCAGGATCCAAAAAATAGGAGATGTTGCAGAAGTGAGGGGCAAAGGGAATTCCCAAAATGATAATAAAAGGAAGTTCAGGAAATCAGCTGGGCAGCAGGTTCACTGGGCAAGCAAGCCAGAGAACAGCAAGAGAACAAAGGACTCTCAGAGAGAGGGCTCCAGAAAAAAATTTAAAAACAGAACAGACAAACCATCTAATTGGTTTGAGTGTGTGGAACTATACTGAACATGTAGGAAGATTTTGCAATAGATAAACTTTATCTTTTTTTCTTTCTATCCCCTGGGGGAAAAGGTTGGCTAATAAAGGAAATATAATCACAGTACCACACTTGGCTCATTGGGGAACAACAAAGTTTAAAATAATAAAAACACTGAACAATAAATTAACCAATTATTGTGATACAGCAATACTGGGATGATTAGGTAGTGGGGCAAAGTTGGGTTGAGTGTCTAAGAAAAAAAGAGAGCCAAATCTTCGCCTACCAAGATAGGAATAAAATCAACAGACAAAATTCTAAAACTGAATTATCAAAAAGATAGTAGTATGAGCCTCTGGTGAACAGACAGGCCAAGAGGTAGGTGGGGAGGAGACAGGAGTTGGAACAGTGCTGTTCTTCAGTCTTAGCACTTACTCATGTGTAAGTATTACTGTGATAAAAAAAAAATTAAAATTAACTCACACTACTGAGCTGTTATAAAAATAGATAAGCCAGTTTAAGTGAAACAAAATTCTGACCTAAATATAAAGCAACAGTCCCATTTTTGCCTCTTCACAAAAAAGTTCCTTCTTCAAAATAAGAACTCACAAGACACATTTAAAAGAGCTGTTCCTCAGGCACCTCGCACAACACTGGGGCGTCATGTCTCGGGGTCACATACCCCAGCGGGGACCCGCAGTATGCCGCGGCATCTCCTGCTATTGTGCATGGGATTGGCAGTAGTGGGAGTCTGCCTGGGGAAGGGGGGGGGCACACCTCATCAACAAGGGTACCTGTATAATGAACATTTGTATACCTAACCCTGAATTGTACCCCACATCTTTAAAATAAAAAATTTTATAAATAAATAAAATAAAAATAAAAGAGCTGTTCCTCAAGTTTATTATAACTGGCCACACTTGAGAGTTAGGCTCATTCATACACTACCACAGTATCATGGTGACTGATGTTTAGATGCTGTTTCTTGAAGACTATTCTGTCCATAATTAATTAAACATAGCCAACACTATCAACTCTCAGTTATTCCATTGATAAATAAATGCACTGAACCAAATGATAATCCTTATATTCACATTTGATTTTTTCAACCTGTCTATTTGAATATGACAGTCTCCTAATGGTCTTGGAATACAACCTAAACCAAAAGCAATATCTTCTTTCATTCCACAGGCATTACCACTGTTTTGTTTTTTTTTAAACCATGACTATCTATCTCTGGTCCCACCTGCCCTACTTTGTCTTCCACTACTCTCCAATATTCTCTAAATTCTTTCATGTCCAAACACATGTCACAGTCACTTATAACTCTGTTTCTCTGCTCATAATGGTGCCTCTTCCCATCACCTTTTTGAAGCAGTGTCTTACAAATAGAAAACACATAGTCATGAATTCAAATACCAGGTCTGCCATCTTCTAGCTCTGCTACTTTGCACAATTTCCGTAACATCTCTGAGCTTCAGATTCTTCAACTGAATAACAGGGATAATAATACAAAGCTGTAAACAGTTGTTATGAGACCCAAAGAAGATAAAAGACATAACACACACAAAAATTATGAGCATATACATATGGCAATTGTCGTCAGCAGTAGCAACTTTATTTCCACGCAAATGATATCTGTCCTCTGACACCCAGGTCATTTGTACAGTAACCATGCCTATTCCATAAGTGTAGAGCCAAAGTCCAGCAGCATCTAGCCTAGCACAGATTTTCAAATGTTTATGAAACCAAAATGAACTTCAAGGTCCAATGCATGCCCTGCCTCCCCCTAGAAGCTTCCCTGACCATGCTGGTCCACAAGCATCATTCTCTGACCTACCATAACACCCTGCAGTAGATGCCTGGCACTGCATCACCACTCACTTCTTCAGGCCTGGTCTGAAAAAACAAAAGAGTCAACAAGAAAATGAAGTTAACTGTGGCTATATTCAGGGAATTAAAAAATATATTTTTAAAATATCTAATGAACTCCATTCATATACTGCTTCACTTTCCCAGTATCACCATGCAGATACTTCATTCAGTTTTTCCCACTCAGGAAATCTTTAATAAAAAGATGGCAAATAGGCCAGGCTCAGTGGCTCAGCCTGTAATCCCAGCATTTTGAGAGGCTGAGGCGAGTGGATTTGCCTGAGCCCACGTTTGAGACCAGCCCAGGTCACTAGGTGAGACCTCGTCTCAACAAAAAATTTTTTTAAAAAATTAGCTGGGTGTGGTAGCATGAACCTACAGTTCCGGTTGCTTGGAAGGCTGAGGTGGAAGGATCGCATGCCACTGCACTCCAGCCTGGGCAATGGAGTGAGACTCCAACTCAAAAAATAATATAATATGATATGATATGATATGATACAATATAATGTAATATAGTGTAATGTAATAAAATAAAATAAAAAGATGGCAGATAAAAAGGGAACAACCACCAAATTCTAGTAGGTAAATTTATAGGTTTGAATTATATTCTAGGATATAAAATTAGATAAGTTGCCATTATTCTTTTAACTTAACATAGTATAAGTTTATCTGCAAAAAGTACAGGAAGTCCTCACTTAACATAGCCACATCGTTGGTAGGTTCTTGGAAATTGTGACTTTATTTATTTATTTATTTATTGAGTTGGAGTCTTACTCTGTCGCTCAGACTGGAGTGCAGTGGCCGCTCCCAGCCACCGCGGCCTCAACCTGCTGGGCTCCGGCGATCCTTCCGCCTCAGCCTTCCAAGTAGCTGGAACTACAGGCACGCGCTACCATGCCCGGCTAACTTTTTGATTTATTGTAGAGATGAGGTCTCGCCAAGTTGCCCAGGCAGGTCTCAAACCCATGGGCTCAGGCAATCCACTCACCTCCCAAAACGCGGGATTACAGGCTGAGCCACGGAGCCCGGCCGGAAATTGTGACTTTAAACGAAACTACATGACATACTGTGTAACAAAAAACAATTTCATCTTAGGTTGATATAAACAAAAGTAAAGTTTCTACAGCATACAGTACATAAAATATGTTACTTCGCTTGAAGTCACAGTTTCTAAGAACATGTCAATGATGCTAAGTGAGGACTAACCAAATAGGAAAGTCTGAGAGATAATGGTTTTACAACTCATATCTCAAACACTAAACTGTTGAAATCTGATGTGTACATCACCAAAGCCACAAACATTCAACAATGTATTTCTGAGTTTCTGACAACCCTATTAGCAACTGTAGGTGACCCTAATGACCGCACCCTCTCCGGATTCGATGAGCCTAAGTGAGCAGGGGCGAGTAATGGAATACGTGAAGGCACTACCTAGGAAGGAAAGAAAACAGACATGATCACCTAGCATATGCTCACATAAATAAAAAGAGATGGTTGCTTTACAAGAGCCACATAAAGTGAGTCATTAATGCTGAGTCACTAATAATTATCTTTAACTCAGGGCATGAACACATGATTATATAACTTTTCAAACTTGACTACAAGCACATGCTGAATACATTAAGCACAGAAACAGTCATATCTGAGCACTTACATAAGTCAAATGACTAAGGCAGTACCATGGTTAAACCATCCGCCATAGTAATCAACCAAAGTACACCATGCTTGAATGGATAAAATCTCCATCACACACCGCAAACATCTTGCAACATAGCTGAGAGGCAGAGAGAACATCACTGCCTGTCCATCGAGGGTGATTTTATACCAAGGCACACAAAAATGCACAGGTCTTTGTCCTTGTTAGCCAAGCTCTGTATCTGACTAGGTGGGTACAGTCACACAGTTAGGTTTGGACTGGGGAGCTCTGTTCCCTTTGCATCTCACAGAAAAGCATCTGTAAAACCAGAATGTAGCCTGATCGTCCTGCATCACTGAGAACAATATTATCTAAATTCTAGGCCCTGCTCAAAGGTCATCTTCTCCCCAAAATCTCTGGTAAGCCACATTATTAGTTCCTTGAAACTAATAATGCCTTCTTTCTGTACTTAATTGACATGCAAATCGAGGAAGGAGATGAACACACCTCACATTCACTGCTAGACTGCAGATCCCAGGAGGCATAACCTGGGATTTCTCTTGTCCTCCAGTGACAAGCATACTTAGCACCTGGCACTGGTAGAGATGCAATGAATATATGCTGAACGTACATGTTTTCAAATCTAAACTAAAAAACAAGTCAAGAAATACTGTTTCTGGATTCACGAGTCAGAACAGTAACTGAATTTCCAGGTACTAAGTGGTATCATAAGGACTAGAAAGAATATAGTTAAGTACATAGGACATACGGTATTTTAATATTTCATCATTTATATACATCGCACTTCTACCATTTTCAAAGAGCTTTGTGAACTGCACACGTGAGGGATCTAGGTTGTGCGCTCCTTATGAGAATCTAATGCCTGATGATTCCCCCAAACCCCACCCCTATCTGTGGAAAAACTGCCTTACACAAAACCAGTCCCTGATGCCAAAAAGGTTGGGGACCGCTGCATTAGCATATTTACCAAATGTGAAGCTATTTATTACAGGTTAAGAATTCCCCTGCTATGTTTTCACTCCAGCAAATATAGCTAATACCATTTTATTGCAAATTTCTAACAACAGAACACAAAACGTGAGAAAGGCAAACTAGTCTCCAAGGCTAGATACAAACTTTATAATGGTATTTAATTTCAAATTCAATTTATCTAACTGAATAAATTTCTAATTTCAGAAATGCTAAAAAGTAATGTGTTAAATACTACACAATACAAGAGAGATTTATATTCTAGCTGTGAGTGATATAATCTTTCACTCAGTTTTTTTTCCTTTTTAATTCAGTTGTAAAATTGGCAGATTACTAGATCTGACATCTGCAATTCAGTTGTATTCTATGTTCAGCAATATAATCAAAATCTGGTAACAGTTCTTTCAATAGTATTCTTAAGGCATGCAGGATGGGGACAGAGGGTTCTTTGCTCACTGTGATAGAAGCAGAGTGAAGATAAGGTAACTAAGCAATAGACAGAGATAAGTTAAATGTCATCCTTCCTAGAAATGAAAAGGCAAAAACAACCAAAAAAACAAAAAACAAAAAAACTCAAGGTTTCTTTTCATGATTCTCTTAAGTGAAAATATAGGGTTACAATCCATAATTCAAAATCCTTGCAGACAGGCAAGTTTTGAACTCAGAATTTTTTTAAATTCTAGAAAAGTACTAAAAGGCATATCTCATCAATTATGTAATGTCACCTACTCGTCTAGGCAACCCCCATAATACTGTAGCTCAAGATGCGGGGTGATGACAATCAGCACTTTGCCTCAGTTCAGGTCAGGTCTTGCCATTAAATCAGTTATACAGAAACTCCCCATTTTCAGAGTCCTTAGATTTCACAATTGTGAATAAGAGACTGTGAACTTGCACTTAACACAAGTTTTAAGGAAAAAAATATAGTTGAAAGAAAATGGTAGAGCCCTAGACTCAAGTTCCAGTTGTCCTCTATACAAACTGTATGGATTTAGGCAAGTTGTTTAACATCTTAAAACCTGAGGTTTTTCCTGGTTAAATGGAAATCTTCCCTGAGTTTTCTGTGAACCACATGAGGTAATGATACCAAGTCAGGTACTGGGCAGTAGGGGGACCAACCATCTCAGTTTGCCTGAGATCTTCCTGGTTTTAGCACTGACAGTCCCATATCATGGGAACCCTGGACAATTGGTCACTCAACAAATGGGACATAGTCCAGTATGAAGAAAGAAATGAACTAAAAGAAACAATGCAACATGGAAAAAAAAAATCACAGGAAATAGTTTAAACAGTGAAACAGCCAGACCACCATCTGTGAATTATAATCCACTCTTGTGGTAGGCAGAATTCTAAAAATCGTATACCTGGTGTGCACACCCGGTGTAATCCCCTTGTCCCTGGAGTGGAGGTGGGCATGGTCTACTCAGGGGAGCCATTATTCAGGGATGGAAAGTCAGAAAGACTTGAAGCTACAGCAGATGCTCTTCTGCTGGTTTTGAAGAAGCAAACTCCATGCTGTGGAGAGGGCTACAAAGCAGGGATCAGTGAGGGCCTCTAGGACCCAGGGGCCTCAGTACAACTTTAAGAAACTGATTTCTGCCAACAACCTGAATGACCTCAAAAGAAGACCCTGAGCTCAGAGGAGCCTATGTTTCAAAGGGGATTATGTTTCCCAGCCTGTGAGGTCCTGAGCAGAAGCCCAGGAAACACAATACCAGGACTTCATACCTACAGAACTATGAGACCAGAAATGGTTATGTTTTAAGCAACTATGTCTGTAGTAATTTATTACATACCAATAAAAAAATTCCACCTTTTAAAAGAGTATCCACCTCAAAATTACAGATATATATGCATGTATGCGTGTGTATGTGTGCCTATGTGCATATAACCGTTTATTTATAAAACAAATCCTTGCATAAAACCATTTTTTAAATCTAAAAAGTTCCAATTCAAAAGAAGCTTCTTAGTAAATTAAACTCAGGCTAGAAAGAAGAATCTCAAAATACTCCTGGCTTCACAACTGAAACTTTCATACATTGATGGTGGGGTTTGGCAATTTCTACTAAACCTAAATGTATGCCAACACTATTACTTAGAAATTCTACCTTCTGCGCATACAGATCCACACAAAGACATGCACACAAATGTTCATAGCAGCATTAGTCATAATAACCAAAAACTGGAAACCATCCAAATAATAATCAACAGGAGAATGAAAAAACTGTGCTATCTTCCTTCAATGGAAAGCTAAAATCCATTTTTTAAAAAAACAAATAATATGTACAAAAGAGATAAATCTCACAGATATTGAATGGGAGAAGCCAGACACTGAGAATATGTAGTTGATGGTCCCATATCCACGAAATGGTGACAGAAGTCAGAATATAATTTACCTCTCTGTAGGGGTGTGCTATGATCTGAATGTTGCACCCCTGCACAGTGGCTCACCCTGTAATCCTGGCACTTTGGGAGGCCGAGGCGAGAGGACTGCCTGAGACCGGGGGTTCGAGACCAGCCTGGGCAACTTGGTGAGCTCTCGTCTCTACAATAAATCAATAAATCACAAAAACTAACCGGGCATGGCGGCATGCGTCTGTAGTTCTGGCTACTTAGGAGGCTAAGGCAGAAGGATCGCCTAAGCCCAGCAGGTCGAGGCTGCAGTGGCCGTGAGCATGCCACTGCACTCCAGCCTGGGCGACAGAGTGAGACTCCAACTCAAAAAAAAAAAAAAGAGATGTGGCCTTTAGAAGGTGAATAGGTCATGAGGGCTCCATCATGTCCTTATGAAAGGGACGACTTGAGGGGGCCTTCCACCATTTGAAGATGCAGCAAGAGGGTGCCCTCTATGAAGTAGGGAGTACTCACCAGACACAGAACCCGCTAGCCCCTTTATCTTGGACTTCAGTATTCAGAACAATACATACCTCTTCTTTATAAACTACCCAGTCTAAGGCATTTTGTTACAGCAGCAGGAATGTACTAAGAAAGAATGTAAAGTCTGGGAAGGGACATCAGGTACCTGTAACTGGTAATGGTCTGTATCTTGACCTGGTTAAGTTAACATGGGTGACTGCATATATAAATAATCAAGATGTATGCTTTAGTGCACTTTACAGTATGTTGTATTGCTATGTTCTGAATGTCTGTGTCCTCACAAAATTCATATATTGAAATCCTAACTTTCACAGTGATGGTAACAGGTGATAAGGTCTTTAGGAGGTGATTAGGTCATGAGGGCAGAATCCTCATGAATGGGATTAGTGTCCTCATAAAAGAGGCCTCAGAGAAATCCTCATTCTCCTTCTACCAAGGAAGGAGATAACCCTCACCAGAACCCTACCATGCTGGCACCCTAATTTTGGACTTCTAGTCTCCAGAACTGTGAGAAATGAATTTATACTGTTTATAAGCCACCCCATCTATGGTATTTTGCTACAGTAGCATGAATAGACTAAGATATATACTCCAAAAACATTCTTGCTCCTTTACAATAGCTATTCAATAACCAGCCAATGACATCTTAAGATGCCTGAAACAATCATGGATTCCTCAATTTAAAACACTCAAGGCTGGCTCAGCCTGTAATCCCAGCACTTCGGGAGGCCAAGACAAGTGGATTGCCTGAGCCCACGGACTCGAGACCAGCCCAGGCAACTTGTTCTCTACAATAAATCAAAAATTAGCCGGGCATGGTAGCATGCACTTGGTTCCGGCTACTTGGAACGCTGAGGCAGAAGGATCGCCAGAGCCCAGTAGGTCGATGCTGGGGTGGCCGTGAGTGTGCCCTGCACTCCAGCCTGGGCAACAGAGTGAGACTCGAACTCAAAAAAAAAAAAAAAAACCCACCCAAATAAGCTAGAGAAGACTGAAACATAAATACTGTCAAGGTGCTACACAAGCACAACTTTGCATAAATTACCAACCATGCTCTTCTTGAAAACACAGTGCCTAACACTAAAGTACTGCTCAATAAATGTTGGTTAGTTACATGAATTTCATAGATAACGCCACTGTTTATGCTTTAGAAGCCCAGAGGAATCCACATGTACAAAAACACAGCAAAATAACCTCAAAATAATGTATCTATACATGTAAAAAACAATGGTTCTTGTCCAATTAATGATTTCTTTAACCTCCAAGTACAAGAATTACAAGCCAGGTATGAAAGAAACACAGATGTTAATTGTGTAGGGTGAAGGCAGCACTACTGTCATATTTCATACTGTCACTCTTATATCGGGGGTAACTCTTTGCCATGGAGGCTTGGAGCATGACAGGTTGGTTAGGATTGTCTAATCCAACCCCCATCCCTGGTCAGAAAACACTCTGGCCTCCCTACCACTGGGCGTCCTCCTACTGCCTGGACCCTTTCAGGCTGGCGATAGCGGCGACTCTCATGCAGGAAGAGGAGAACAGAGATGTTGGGCACAAGTGACCCACCAGGAAGGACAGGCCACTGGGAACTCTGTCCACCTTAGTATTATTTCTGCTGGAGCACAGGAGACAAAACTCACAGCTGAAAAGTCTCACTTAGCAGCAAGTCTGAGAAACTGAAGCAAAGAAAGTTTCAAGTTCACGCTGCAGGGCCAGGTAGGGTTGGGGGGGGGGGGGTGTCAAAAAGACCACTAGACATGACCAGACACAAAGTGAAACAAGACCACAGCTTACCTCACTATTATGGCCCCGCAGGTTGAAGTTTATCCTCTGCGGAGTGCTCCTGTCCCTGCGGCAGTGGCTGGAGGTGAAAGTCACCCCAACCACTCCACGGCCATTGCCGGTGGCCAGCCAGCCTTCCTCGTAGTAGCGCCTCCGGCACACGGGCTTCTCCTTCTCACTCTTGGGGACACGCCCCTTCCAGGACAGGCACAGGATGTTGGAGTCGCTGCAAAGCACAGGCCCATGTTCCACTGCTGCATACATACTTTTTTCAATGAACTGTTTTACTTAAAAAGCAATGCTAAATGCTGAGAAATTTAAACCAATTTCTTTCATTGGTTTATTTTATTTTTGTGGTTGGCTTGTGTTGCTTTTTTCCCCCTTTAATTAGAACTGACCTGAATCTAATTAGAAGGTCAGTATTTTATAAAGATCCACCAAATGCATAGTGAAAAAATTCCTCTATAAAAGATGATGGCAGTCTGCTAAGAAAAGGTAATGCTTAAAAAAACACAGGGTCCATTTTTATTTTCAAGTCCTTAGAGGAAGAACATGCTGATCCTTTGGAGAAAGAACATCGTTAATGAGTGGTGATCAAGAAACAGAGTTTTCTTCTTTTTATTCAACCTGGTTATTCTCATTCAGCCTGAGATTCCAGTTTAGTGTAATATGATTCCAGAGACAAAGTGTTGCAAATACATAGATTTCAAGTAACTTAAGGCTTTAAGACTCCCTCTAGCTGGAATTTGCTCTTCAAAAGTTTAGATGCAGAGACAAATTACACAGGATCATCTTCCTTCTGAAGCCACCCTCTAACATGTTTTCTGAACTAGACAAATTTCTGCTGCTAAAGCTGAAAAAGATTGCATAAGGGAACAAAAGGCACACAACCCGTGCAAAACAGACCAGAGTTTGTGCAGACAACAGTCCAAATTTTAGGAAGAAAAAAATACTCTTTCCCCACAGTTCAGAACCAGAAACTTCCCTCCTCAAAGCCTGGCCCTGTGTCCCCAGGGAACGCAGGGCTCCACCAGACTACTCCCCCACCAGCAGGCGTACCCCTCCGTGCCATAGAGGCTAGGAAGAAGGTCCTTTCACTCAACAGAGGCAGAATGCTCTTACACTCTAAAAGTGGTCCCAGGGTTTGTCTTGCTGACAAAACACGGCTACACTCCAGGATTCTGCTTCTTCTACCTGTCTCGTTTCTCACTCCCCTGGTTACTTCTCTCCTATTCTGTTTCTAAAGATCACATCTTTTTCCATCTTGATGAAAAAAACTATTCTCAGAATTAAGTCCATCAATTAATTTTCTCATGTGCAAGTCTTCTTGGACTCAACAGGAAAAATAATCCCTTAAAACAGTAACACAGGCCAGAGGCAGATTATCCCTTCACTGCTTCTCTAGAGAGTCCATGTTTTGTTGAATGGTGCTTTCCTATTCATACTCAGAGACTGTCTCTAAACACCAAACCTTAAGTCCAAGGAAAAGGAAGCTTTGCTTGGATTTTCCTTGATTTTTCTTTTGTAACTATCAGTTTCCGTTGTTATCTTAAGAATTATCCTATAGATGCAGGAAAGGAAAAGGAAAATAAATTAAAATTTCTCAAATACGGTTAACTAAAATAGGCAAGGGAATCAGTTCATTGTTCAAACTTGTCCCATCATACCTGAACTAGCTTTCCTCCAGCCATGACCACAGTCAGAATTGTTTTTCAGTCCAGAATCTTAGTTTGTCCAAATCCCCAAAGCAACTAAGGAATAAAGCGCAACAAGCACTGCATGAGCTTACTGCGCTGTTTGAAATCACACTTGTTCCTTGGTCACCTTCTCCACTTAGTTCCTTCTTTAAACTGGAGAGGTATTTTTGAGTCTTGATCTGTACAATTTTTTTTTTCTTCTTTTTGCAGACTTTCTTTACCCATGCAGACCATATGGAAAATTGGCCATTAGTGATATATTTGTCTCCCCGGGCTCCCAAGCCCAGTGGTGTCAAGTTGCTCCATCTGATTCTTAAATTAATTTTCATCAGTTGTAAAACTCTCAAGTGTGCACAAGAATGAGCCTGTCTTCCGTGGAAGCGCGTAGGTACAGAAAGAAGGTTTTAAATACACATAGACACACTCTTCAGCTGGCACATGAAGCGTCTGTTTCCCCAGTCATTTCAGGAACTATCAGATTACTCACGGCTGGCAGGCCCTGGAGTCTTACAAATCTGTAAAACAAAAAAGGATATAAAATGAAAGAAATTTAAAATACTGAAAAATAAAGGGTCTAACAGAAGAATTGTTGAAACTAAAATTGAAGACCCATCTTTACACAAATAAAGGGTCTAACAGAAGAATTGTTGAAACTAAAATTGAAGACCCATCTTTACACTTTTATCTAGCAAATGAAGCTGCTGACTGCACCGAATGGCAAAAATCAATAGTGAAAGGATACACATCACCGACTTCAAGACAACACTCAACACAGAAGGGGTCTGACTGCTGTGCACCACTGTACTACATCTGCCAGTAGCCAGGTGTGTCTGGTGAAATCATTCCTGCACTCCTCCATACCATGCTGTCCTTTCTTAGACTCTGGGCCCTGAATGTGTGACTTTACCCCTCCAGAGGTAAGTCATTGCTTAAGCAGGTGTCCTTAAAAAGGAGACTGAAGATACTCATGCAAATTATCTGGATTGATTTTTTTCACTATCGTCAAAGATATTCCCTGAAGACACAAAGCAGCAGGGGCCTTTAAAACCCTTCTGCCCCAGATCACAGAGCAAAGCACAGCTGTTTTCTCAGCTTTTAGTCTCTGAGCAATAAAGTTCCAGAGACTCTATTTTAGCAAACCCATTCTATCTTCCTTCCTGCTGTCTGAAGTCCAGGCCACATCACATTCTCCATACACACTGAAAGACTCTGGCCTTGACTTGCACACCCCACTGCTCTTCCAGAGAGCACAGAGTGACCTTTCAGAACTTCAGCAGTGATTCTCTCCGTTCCCTGAAAGCTAGCTGAAACAGAGAATCCAGCTCTACCCTGAGTACCCAGACACTGTAGGGTAAGGATGTCCAACCTTTGACTTCAAGTAAAGAGGAAGTGCTTTGGACCGCACATAAATATAGTTGGTATATATATATATATTATAAGACTTCTCAAGGTGCTCATTAGAAACGTTTGTTTTAACATGATGTTAAAAGATTTTGTGGGGCCACATTACTAGCTGTCCCAGCCACAGGCAGCCCGTGGGGCTTGCATTTCAACAAGTTCCCAAAATGATAATCCTCTGACCAAATAACCAGGCTTTGAAAACCACTGGCTATAGATACTCTAGCATGAAAACTACTTCCATAATAACACTAAGACATTATTTGCCTTCTTCCTTGTGTTAACATTTGTATCAGTGGTGCAAAAACAGGGTACCAACTGTACCAGTAGTCACAAATTTAAAAGAGATAACAGCTTCACTTAAGAATGTTCTTAGCTGGGCTCGGTGGCTCAGCCTGTAATCCCGCGCCTTGGGAGGCTGAGGTGAGTGGATCGCCTGAGCCCGCGGGTTCGAGACCCGCCTGGGCAGGCGAAACCTCATCTCTACAATAAATTAAAAAAAA
>CAUYQG010155776.1:0-23471 GCA_963574415.1 Tarsius wallacei
GGATAGGGGAAGCAATTAATGGCAGTAAATACCTGTCTGGGGATGGGGGGACACTTCTTACAAACAAGGGTGCCTGAATGAGACATATTTGTGTACCTAACCCTTAAATGTACCCCTCAATATCACAATAAAAAAAAAAGGGAAAAAAAATGCAAACATTATATAAATTATTTCTTGCTCAAGAAGACTTTTTTTTTTTAGTAGAAGTAGTTCCGGCCATCAGAGCACCTTCAAGTTTTGAGATGGTAAATACTCAAAAGTACGCTGATATTCAGCAAGTTAACTGCCATTTAAAAATGAGAACAGGGCCAGGTTCAGTGGCTCAGCTTGTAATCCCAGCACTTTGAGAGGCTGAGGTGAGTGGATTGCCAGAGCTCATGGGTTCGAAACCAGCCCAGGCAACTTGGAGACCCTCGTCTCCACAATAAATAAAAAATTAGCCAGGTGTGGCTAGCAGAAGGATTGCTGGAGCCCAGCAGGTCGATGCTGGCATGGCCGTGAGCATGCTACTGCACTCCAGTCTGGGCAAAAGAGTGAGACTCCAACTCAAAAAAAAGAGATAACAGGCTGGGCGCGGTGGTTCAAGTCTTTAATTCCAGCACTTTGGGAGGCCGAGGCAAGAGTATTGCCTAAGTTCAGGGGTTCCCTGGGAAATTTGGTGAGACCTCATCTCTACAATAAACCAAAAAATAAGTTGGGCATGGTAGCGTACACCTGTAGTTCAGCTACTTGGAAGGCTGAGATGGAAGGATCACCTGAGCCCAACAAGTCAAGGCTGCGGTGGCCGTGAGTGTGCCACTGCACTCAGCCTGGGCAACAGAGTGAGACTCTGACTCTAAAAAATAGAGAGAGAGAAAATTAAAATGAGAACAAACACTGGGCTTTTTCTATAGAGAATTCAGAGATGCAGTTATGGAAGAAGGACCACTAATTCATCTCTAGAGCTAATATTTCCATGCAATGATCAGAGTCCCCACTTCTTGGGGGCCCTTAGCAATTGATCTATTTGCACTCTTCAAGTCTATTCTGAAAACTGAGGGTTTTAGGTGCACGGCAAACAGAACCTTTTTTTTTTAAAGCAGGATTTATTGAGAGGACAGAAAAGCTCCCACAGTGGGAGGGGACCCAAAGAGGTTGCCCAACAGAACCGTTTTAACAAGGATTTTTGACCTAATTCTACATAGTTGATTTTCACATTCATGTGTAAAATACTACAGCATTATCATAACCAAAAATCATGGTCTGGCATAAAAATACTTAAACAGACCAATGGAACAGAAGAAGTTAATAGTTAGAAAATTAATACCTAGAAATTAATACATGTATCTATAATCAACTGATTTTGACAAAGGCACCAAGAATATTCCTTGGGGAAGGGACAGTCTAAAAAGAAAACATACAAATGGTCAAAAAGTTTAGATACATTGAGGCAGTGTCTTACTCTGTTGCCCAGTCTGGAGTGCAGTGGCACGATCATGGGTCACTGCAGCCTCAACCTTCTGAGTTCAAAGCAATCCTCCTGCCTCATCCACCCAAGTAGCTGGGAAGACAGAAATATGCCACCATTTCAGCTAATTTTTACATAATTTTGTAGAGATGAGGTCTCGTTATGTTGCTGAGGCTGGTCTCAGAATCACGACCTTGAAACATTTATACCACCTTGACCTCCCAAGGTGCTGGGTTTATAGGCGTAAGCCACCACACCTGGCCAACAAATACTTTTTAAAAAATGCTTAACATCACCAGTCATCAGGGAAATACAAATCAGAATCAGTATTATCTCACCCTAGTTCAGATGGCTATTATCAAAAAGGCAAAACCTAACAAAAGTTGGCAGGGAGAGAATAGAAAACTCTTATACACTGTTTGTGAAAGTGTAAACTTGTACTCGCCACTATGGAGAACAGTATGGAAATTCCTCAAAAAACTACAAACAGAACTACCACTGATCCAGCAATCCCACTACTGGGCATTTATTCAAAGGAAAAGATGCCAGCACAAGGAAGAGACATCAGCACCTCTTTGTTTTTGCAGCTCTATTCACGGCAACCAGGGTGTAGAATCAATCCCAGTTCATCAATAGATGATTAAATTAAGAAAATGAGGTAATTTATACACACAGGAATACTATTTGGCCATAAAAAATATAAAATCCTGTCATCTGTAGCAACATGACTGGAACTGGAAATAAGCCAGAAATAGAACGATAAATATGACATGTTCTCTCTCATGTGTGAAAGCTAAAACTAAATAGATCTCATAGAAGTGAAAAGTAGAACACAGGACACTGGAGCTTGAGAGCAGATGGACTGAAACAAAATTGATGAGGAATACCCAATCACAGTTGGATAGGAAAAACAAATTCTAGTGTCTATAGTGCTGTAGGTTAACTATAGTTCACAATAACGTATAATTTTAAGCAAAAGAAGGATATTAAATGTTCCCAACAAAAGAAATGATCAATGTGGAGATGATTGATTTTCTAATTACCCTGGTCTGGTCACTATACATTCTATGTATCAAAACATCACTGCGTATCCATGAATATTCCCAACAAAAGAAATGATCAATGTGGAGATGATTGATTTTCTAATTACCCTGGTCTGGTCACTATACATTCTATGTATCAAAACATCACTGCGTATCCATGAATATGTCCACTTATTGTCAATTAAAAAATAAAATTAAAGTTAAAAAATTACACATCTACATATTGAAAATTTAAAGTGCCTTACGAATCTCATAACTATATAAGAAATGATAAATTATAACTTTAAAGACCTAAAATGTAAAATGCAGATGATAAGAGAAAAAAATAGTAAAATAACTTGACATAACAAAAGCCAATATAGTATTAAGGCTCGATTATAGATATTTTGAATATTGATGTCATGGTAAATAACTAGGAAACCTACTTTTTTGCTTGGACAAGAGTCAACTGCACTAGCAGGTAAGTGTACAGTATTTTTATGAGAGAAAATAAGCATAAAGCGTCTTCTGTTTCATACATACCTGTCTATTATGAATTGTCTCTGTCTGGAAGCGCTGAAGGATCTGTTGATTTCCAGGTCAGCAGTAACTCCTGGCTCTCCAATGACCGGCAGCCACAAGTCAGTGGGTCTTCTCTGGACAACCATGCTTTATAAGTGATTAGGCACACCCAGGATCACACCCACTGCTTGAGATTGGCTACTTTCTTGAGAAAAAAAAAATCCGGAATGACTGATTAGGTTATGCCAAAAAGTGTAAATTTGGCTGATTATATTTGTAAAGTATATACAATTGCTCTTGGGGACTAACAACCCAACAGTATGCAGATGAATTTGGAATAAGATGCAAGAAAGTTGATCTGACATAGGTTGACCAAGAAACATTTCGACTGAAAACAAATATTCCATTAAATTTTTTTTATTCTACAATGACCCCACAATTTTTAAAAAATCCTCTATTTTTTAACTCTGAAATGTCTGATTTATTTTTCCATTCTAGATTTTTCTTGAATCCTTCAATAAATGTTTACTGAGGACAATGCACTAGGAATTGAAATAAGATTTAAAATAAAAAGAAAATAGACACTCTTAGCTCTATTGGAGCATACAGATTTGTGAATTGAGATGGATCAAGTCATGGAATTACACAAGTAAACATACAATTAGAACTATAATTTCAATAAAGGAGCAGGATGTGCCCTGAGAGTTTTTAATGGAGGGGGTTGCTGAGTTAGCCATGGGGTCTTAGAAGGTTTTTGTGAAGATATGGCAGAATTGAGATCTGAGGAACATGAATAGATTAACATGTAAAGGAAGTGGGAGAGAAACTTTCTTTGCAGTGGCAGCAGCAGGCACAAAGATCTCATGGAACAAGGAAGCCTGGTGCAGTTGAGCTAAGGGGCATCAGAGCAAGAGGGTCAAGAACATGATTGGTCTTGTGAGAGAGGCTGAGAGATGGGTACCAGCTTTAGAACATATAGAGGATGTGCTTTTCATCTAGAAACAATGCAAAACCAGGGAATTATCACTCTACTTTAAAATGTTATAGCTGTTAATAAGGTCTCTAGCTGTTGTTTATCTGAATAAGTACAATAATAAAGCATAAATAAGATAGCCAACACATCTGTGTGACTCTCTGACAAAAAGTGTAACTAGGTGCTAACCTATGCTTTAAATAATTTTATATTTGGGCAACCCCCTCTGGTCCCCTCCCACTGTAGGAGCTTTCCTGTCTGTCCTCTCAGTAAATCCTGCTTTCTAAAAAAAAAAAAAAGTAATTTTATATTTAAAGTGAATAAAATTACTAGTACAAGTATTTTTCTTACTTTCCCTATTTTATGACTGTAATGAGTAGTTTATGCAAAAATTAAATCTTTTGGGGGGAGGACTTTTCTATCTTGGGAAATAAATTTAGATACTTTGTATCTGTATGTATATATGTCCATATAGAAAGCACATATCAGGCTGAGCTCAGTGGCCCAACCTGTAATCCCAGCATTTTGGGAAGCCGAGGCGAGTGGATTGCCTGAGCCCGAGGGTTTGAGACCAGCCCAGGCAACTTGGTGAGACCTCGTCTCTACAATTTAAAAAAAAAATTGAAAATTAGCTGGGCATGGTAGTGTGCACCTGGAGCTCTGGCTACTCAGAAAGCTGAGGCGGAAGGATTGCCGGAGCCCAGCAGGTCGATGCTGGGCTGATTGTGAGTGATGAGTGTACCACTGCACTCCAGCCTGGGCGACAGAGTGAGACTCCAACTCAAAAAAAAAAAAAAGAAAGCACATATCATGTGTATTTATATTAAAATGTGAGATAATAAATAATTATTTAAATAATATGAGGTTCATAATTATGTTTAACAAAACATATAGAAAATTATTTTCTACATTAAGGTGTGGTAAGTCCTGCTCCTAATCCCAGCTGTTCAGGAGGCCAAGGTGGAAGAATCACTTGAGCTTGAGAGTTCAAGACCAGCTTAGGCAACATCGTGAGACCCCAACTCTAACAAAACTTTTAAAAATTAGCCCAACATTGTGGCAGGTGCCTATAGTACCAGGTGCTTTGAGGGCTGAGCCGAGAGGATTGTTTGATCCCAGGAGTTTGAGGATATAGTGAGCACTGCTCTCCAGCCTGTGGAACACAGTGAGACACCATCTCTGAAAAAATAAAAACAAAATGATTTTTAACAGAATTGTCACATTACCTACATTTTGTTGTCAACCATAGAGTGAAAAAAAAAAAAACCTCAATGTGTACATATGAATTGTTTCAATACATTTTCTAATCTTTGAAAATGTAGGCCTTTTTAAGATAAACCTAGGAAAATGATCTAACTTCTCTGGAAATTAGAAAAAGTGAACATCTAAATAAAAATCACCAGTCACAAAAGATCTTACTGAGGCCAAGCAAGAGACCTCAACTCTACAAAAATCAAAAAATTAGGGGCAACTCCTTTCAGTCCCCTCCCACTGTGGGACCTTTTCTGGCCTCTCAATATTAAATCTTGCTTTCTAAAAACAAAAATTAGCTGGGCATGGTGGTATGCTCCAGTATTCCCAGGTACTTGGGAGGCTGAGGCAGGAGGATCGCTTAAGCCCATGAGTTTGAGGCTGAGGTGAGCCATAATCTTACCATACTGCACACCAGCCTGTGCCACAGAGTGAGAGGTTGCCTAAAAAAAAAATAAATAAAATAAAATAAAAATAAAAATAAAAACCTTTGACTTTGTTAATTTTTAATCTATGATATGCTTTATAATATTATTTTCTGGAATTTTTTTTTAAATCTTCCTTTGGTTTTTTGGCATGAATTTGCTTTTATTTATCTAGCTCTTTAGGATACACTTTTCTTCTTTAATAGTAGATGAATTTAATATTATACATTTTCTTTCTAGCATTTTCAATTACATTTGAAAGGTTTTGTTGCAATATGTCTTTAATATTATTCAATGTAAAATACTTCTATCATTTGCTTTTCTTTTCTTTCTTTCTTTTTTATTTATTTTTTTTGAGTCAGAGTCTCACTCTGTCACCCAGGCTGAATGGCAGTGGCATGATTACAGCCACCCCAGCCTGGACCTGCTGGGCTCCGGTGATCTTTCTGCCTCAGCCTTTCAAATAGCTGGAACTACAGGCATGTGCCACCACACCCAGCTATTTTTCTTGATTTATTGTAGAGGTGAGGTCTCACCAGGTTGCCCAGACTGGTATCAAACCCATGGGCTCAGGCAATCCTCTCACCTCGGTCTCCCAAAGTGCTGGGATTATAGACATGAGCCACCATGCCGGCCCATCATTTTCTTTAGTCCATGAGTTTGCAAGGGGAACTACAAAACAGAGGGAGGAGAAGAGATGTTGAGACCTAAAAGCAAGGGACTGCACCTGGCAGAACTTGTAGGCCTCAGAATCTTTCCTTACCTTCCCCTGCTTTGTCTGCTTCACTGGGAGCGTGGCACTGTGGGTTGAGGTTTCCAGGCTTCTGCATATACTGGCTTCTAGGAGGCATTGATAGTACATTAGAGGGTGAGAGGAAGGCAGAGTCACAATGTTTCTCTATCCTTGGGCCCCCTCTCCTCTTGGTTCCAGCCTCCATCCCTGACTCTGGCCCTGGGAGTAGGTAACATCACAACTCCCTGTCCCCACTTTGTTGTGTTAGTGGCTCCCCACTGATGCTATTCTCAGGTTGTTTCACGGTCTCTTGTTGCATTTTTGAGCTCTTCCTTCAGCAGTATCAACAATTTACTGCATGAACTTCCCTTTGCTTTAAATGCCTAGAGCGACTTCATTTCTCTTGGTTAAATTCTTGCAGATACAGCTCCCCTTCGATATTTAACCCCTAATACAACACATAAGCATAAGAAAAATAATCACCAAGTAACAAAATATGACTTAATATAATGAAATAAATATTGTAAATGGTTCTAAAGTGGACCAAGTTCGCCAATTGTATTTCTGAGAGGAAAGTGTAATCTTTGTCTTTTTTTCTATCAGAGCTTTCAATTTACACTTAAATATGACCTTTTGCAGTAGAGTATGTTTTAAAGATTCATCCATAAACTAAAAATTTTATAGATACATAAAGTATTACATTCTACTACCTGTATTCATAAATGATCATCCAGTTTACATGAAATATTTACTTTGTCCTTAGTACAGTTTAGGTGTCTTGGATGAACCAAATATGATAACTGACCTCTCTTCTCAGGAAGCTTATTATGCAGTTGAGTCTATAAGGTAAACACAAACTACAAAAAACACTAAAGATTCAGAATACTTTGTTGAAATGGGTCACATTGGGATGTATCTACTTCATCTACGAGTCCTTTCCACTCACTCAATTAATGAAAGAGATTAACTTTCTCTGTGGCCTACTCCTCACATCCTCCTCATTCACTCTCGTTTAATTTTCTCCTTGACTCTGCATCTGAGCTTGTCATTATGGACCCTATTTCAATGTAGCTCACAATGCTAAGCTCATTAGTTAATTCATAACATTTGCAGATGATGCCCTAGGTACATGCTTAGACAGTTTTGATCCACTGTGAGCATGAAGGACTCTGGGTGCCCAATGTGGACCATGAAGGAAACAGAATCCTGCCTCACTCATCTCAGAAAGGTTATGTTTCCAGAATTTACGTGTTCAAGAAAGGGAACATCCAGGAGCCTACAAAGCAATTTGCATAAATTGTTTTCTTCACACTCCTGACAAATATTTATATAATAAAAGATTGTATATGTGGCAGAATTTAGTTTAGGGTTTGCCTTTATTATAACCTGGCACTAAGTTTGGAAGTGGGGTAGAGGGAGGGGCTAAAACCCACCCACCTTAACTTCATTGACATCTACCAAACATTTCAGTTTCTGCAAAACCAAACGGACTCGGATCTCTTCATGAGAGAATGGTCAGTACTAAATCAGAAATAATAGATAGATGTTTTACCTTTTCTAAAGAAACAACATACGTAAACATATCACATGAAATTGCATAAAGTCACATAATAAGAAGAATCATAAAGAAGCATAAATCAAGGAATGAGAAGAGTAATGAGTAATTCTGTTTTAGATAGGGTGATCAAAACTACTCCTCAGTTTTAACTACATCCTGGTTGTAGGGTCAGAGATGTAAAGTATTCATAAAGAGCTTAGCAAGGTACTTGTATACTTGATTATCTGAGTTGGAACTAGGGGACATCCGTACTCATGGGTGATCTTAAACAAGTGACTTATTCCTTACAAGCCTTATCTATAAGTGAGCATTTTTATCTATAAATTATCACAACACAAAGGTGTTACGAGTATTAAATGAGACAGGCTTAAAATATCACTTGGTACATAGTAAGTGCCCAGTAAATATTTAACTATGAATAAGATAATAAATTGAATCCTTAAAGATTTACAAGGTCAATTTTTCTGTATTTTTAAGTTACTATATCATAGTTGTACATATTTTGGGGGTACACATCATATTTAGATTCATATACACAATGTGCAATGACTGAGTCAGGATAATTGGAATATCCATCACCTCAAGCATTTATCTTTTATTTGTGTTGAATACATTACAAATATTGAAGCTATTTTGAAATACATAAAAAATTTTTAACTATAATTTATTTAATGTATATCAAATACTAAGATGTATTCCTTCATCTAACTGTATTTTTGTACCCCTTAACCAACTTCTCTTCCTCCCTCAATGCCTCTACACTTTCCTGACTCTAGTAACAACAATTCCACTCTTTACATCCATGAAATCCCAGTTTTAGTTTCCGTGTGTGAGAACATACAATATTTGTCTTTCTGAGCCTGACTTATTTCACTTAACGCAATGTCCTCCAGTCCCATTCATATTTACCAATGGCAGAATTTCATTCTTTTTATGGCTTAGTAATAGTCCATCTATTATATATAGTGCATAACCTTTATCCATTCTTTTGTTGATGGACATTTAGGTAGATTTGATATCTTACTTGTTGTTACTAGTACTGTGATAAACACAGGAGTACAGATATATTGTACTTCAATATACGATTTATTTTCTTTGGATACCTCAGCATAACCCAGCAGTGGAATTGCTGGATCATAAAGTGGTTCTCTAATTAGTTTTTTAAGAAACATCCACACTACTTTCCATAACGGCTTTATAACTTTACCTTCCAACTAACAGTGCGTAAGTGTTCCCCTTTCTTTGCATCCTCCCCAGGATGTTATTTTTTGTGTCTTTTTAATAGTAGCCATTCTAATTAAGATGAAATGCTATCAAAGGTATTTATTTGCAGACACAAGACTTATTCATTTCACTACACATATATGTGTATATATATATATATATCTCATGTTGCATGTGATAAATACATACTGTCAATCTATAAAAATAAAATAATTTCAAAATAGAAAATAATTTTTAAAATATCTGTGTATTAAATGAGGCAAAACTATGTTGTCTTTAAAAGTGATAATGTAAATCTGAATTTACTAACATGCGGACTATATCATTAAATGAAAATAAGCAGGTAACTGAAGAATATGCTGTATGATTCTATACATACACAGAAAATATTTCTTCAACTTCTGTTTGTGGTTATCTAACTTCAAGGATTAGAATAAAAACAGAGATACCATTTTTAAAATGCAGTGTCTTGTCAAAGAATTGTATAGCATTCCCTGGATTTACTGTAGTTGATTAATTTAAATTCATATTTACTAGAGACTGGTATTTTAACTTGGGATAATTTTCACTATAATTTGAGGCTTTTTCCCTTTGATTCTAATTATTTTCAATATTATGAATAGCAAATCTGAATGCTTTTTTGGTATTTGAGTCTGAGTCTCACTCAGGCGCCCAGGCTGAAGTGCAGTGGTGTGATCACAGCTCACCAAAGCCTCGGCATCTTGGGCTCAGGTGATCCTCTCATCTCACCTTCCTGAGTAGTTGTGACCACAGGCACATGCCACAACATCCAGCTATTTTTTTTTATTATAGAGACTAGGTCTCATCACATTGCCCAATCAGCTTCAAACTCCTGGACTCAAGCAAACTTCCAGCCTCAGCCTCCCAAAGTGCTGGGATTACAGACATGAACCACAATCCCTGACCAGAATGTATCTCTTTATTGCTTATTTATTAAGTTATAAACTACATGTGCTAGCTATTAAGCTGCATGTGCTAGCTATTAGGGAACAACCATGAACAAGGCAGACAGTTCCTATTCTCATGAAAGTTAATGTTTAGTCAGGGAGTAAGGCACTGAACAAGTAGCCATAGGACCAATCATTCACTTACAATTAGGTTGACTGTCATGAAGGAAATTTTGAAAACTACGATAGCAGGTACTAAAGAGTGCACATACTAGTGTAAGGAAGTCATATTTGAACTTAGGAAGGAGGATTAGGGTGTAGTGGGTGGGGATTGTTAGGTGGGAAAAAGTTAGATGAGTTCAAGTGACTGAACAGAACCGCTGAGTTTGAAGGGAGTCAGACACAAAAGCAGAATGAGATAAGAATATAGAGTCAGACAGGATCCAGAATATTCATGGTTGTAGAGTCGCTTAATCTTGAGTACATTTTCCTATATTTTTTCCATTAAAAGTGATTTGTTGGTTTTTCAAGATTGAGAAAATTAGAGAAATAAATCTTCAAATATGTTGAATGTACTAGAAAATAACACTTGAGGATTATAATCTTGAAAGTGCAGAGAGGCAAGCCACCAGTGCATCCTGTGAGACAAGAGTAAAGATGTTGTTATTTGCAAAAAGAGAGTCAGGTAACCTTCTCAGGAGGAGTTCATTGGCTCTAGAGGCACAAGGACAGAGTTATTGTCACTTTATTGGTGGAGATGCCTTGACTGGACATGTGTTTTCTCTTCTCAGATAAGAACAACTAAAGGAATACCTGATCTGGGGATTTTTTTTAAAAAAAGTTAAGAGCATCTTATATGAATTACTGCAGTTGTAAAGAATATTTAGTGACAAACCTTGCCAAAGCAGTAGATACCCAAAGGACATGAAGGTTTCTTATGGGGTCTTTGAAAAGTCCTTGGAAACAGATTTTATCTCAGACATGGAAGCATGAGCCTCCTAGCCCCTGTTTATCACCAGCACTGTTTTGTCTGGGTCTGAGAAAATGATTTGATCCTGGTATCTGCAACTTTCAGAATATATATATTTTCTATGAGATAATCATCCCCTGCAAATAGCAACAGTTTTATTTTCTTCTCTTTAATCCTCTTCTATAATTGTGTTTTATTTCCACTGCCACATCCTCCATTGAAAAGTATGTTTTAGCCGGGCTCGGTGGCTCAGCCTGTAATCCCGCGCCTTTGGGAGGCTGAGGTGAGTGGATTGCCTGGGCAAGCGAGACCTCATCTCTACAATAAATCAAAAAAAAATTAGCTGGGTGTGGTAGTGCGCGCCTGTAGTTCCAGCTACATGGAAGGCTGAGGAGGAAGGATCGCCGGAGCCCAGCAGGTCGAGGCTGTGGTGGCCGGGAGCGGCCACTGCACTCCAGTCTGGGCGACAGAGTGAGACTCCAACTCAAAAAAAAGAAAAGTATGTTTTATAAAGTGTCACTTGTCACTTAATATCACATTGAATAGATGCTATAACAGTAGGCAACCTTGTTTTTATTTTTGGTTTACAGATAATGCTTGTTAACAATTTTCTATCACAATGGCATTAGTTGTGTTTTTTAAGGGAACTTCTCAGATTAAATTCCCTTCCCTTATTTATTTTATTTTTATACAGTTTTTATTCATTTAGAGGCAGAGTTTTAATCTGTTGCCCAGGCTGGAGTTCAGAGGAAAGATCAGAGCACACTGGATGCTCGAACTCCTGGGTTCAAGGAATCCTCCTGTCTCAGCCTCCCCAGTAGGTGGGACTACATGCACGCACCACCACACCTGGATATTTTAAAAGTTTTTTTAAAGGTGGGGTCTCATTATGTGCTCAGGTTCGTCTTGAACTCCTGGCTTCAAGCTATAGCCACCGCCCACCTTTTCTCTTCCTAAGTGTTTTTATCATGACATTATTTTGCATTGTTTGGATGTGTTTTCCAGATCTACTGAGTTAGTCATATTTAGTTCAGCTAATAAATTTGAATTTCTAAAATTCTTATATTAAACCATGAAAAATCTTATTTTTAATTTTTGTGGATACATAATATCAGTACATATTTATGGTGCACCTGTGATATTTTGATACAAGCATTTTGTAGTTTGTCGGTATAGCCAAGTTGTTCTGAAAAAATGCTACCTACACTTAGAAATATTGGTGCTTGTTTTAGGACCTAGGATGTCATCAAGATATACTTGAAAATAATGTGTGCTATGATTATAATAAGGTGGAGGGTTTTCTGTATGGCATTTGAAATATATGGTGTTATCATTATTTACAAAACTGAGTTCTATGTACAAATGAGGGTCACAAGCAAGATATGCTGCAGAATTTAGTACATATTAAAGATGATCTTTTGACTTAGTAGAGGTAAAATGTATTATTAAATAAATGATAAGGACTTATTCCATTTGACACCAGATAAAAATCAGATAAATAAAAAATTTAAAAGTAAAAAAGAAAAAAACATTTAAATTTTAACGTGGAGATTATTCTAATTATGAAAAAACAAAAGCTATAGAAGCAACACTGTTAAATAACTTATTATAATACTCACCATAAGCAAAGTCAAAAAACATTTAGCAAACTACAAAACAAGGCAACCTACATTGTAGACTAAAGGTAATGCACTTTAATAAACAAAGAGTTCAGTGCAATGATATAATAAAAATGGAGAAAGAATGTTAAAAAATACAAATATTTTCTAGATACATAAGAAATCCTTCATCTTACATATAAAAACTCTAGTAAAAAAATAAACTGAAATATAATTTTTAACTGATATATTGACAAAGAGAAAGCATTGTGATTATCAACTATGTTTGTAAGAAGGTGGTGAGATGTGCTTTTTTAGACATTGGTGGTGCACCAAAATTGCAAGTGTTAGACACCTTTGATTCAGCAATTGCACAGCTGGGTACATATTCTACCAAAATATTATGCCATATATCAAAAGACACATACACTTTGTTATCCAATACAAAATTGAACATTATAGAAATGTGAAATTAGTTGCAATAGTTTTTTCCAAAGCTGAAAGAAATAAAAATTATCTCTATGTTAGAAGTGATACATGTGATATATTTGATATATTTGATATTTGATAGACGTAAAATTACTAGTCTTAACACAATAAATAAAATTAAATGTAATAAGATATATATTATTTAATAATGAGAGTGAGTACAGAAATTTGGAAGAGACTGAAAGCTTTTGTAGATTCTTGAACATATTTAAGTAATTTTAGAAAAGATACACTTGCGAAAAGAAGTGATTGAATGTTCAGGAAAGAAAAAACAAATGAAAGGTGAAAATACTCAGTGATCTATCACAGAAACAAAGAACTGAGTACCACATGTTCTCACTCACAAACAGACCCTGAACAATTAATTATCATAATATTGTAATTGGCAGTAGTGGGAAACTGTCAGGGGAGGGGAGAGGCACACTTCATCAATAAGGGTACCTGATCTCAAACTAGGTGAAGCGGAGACCAAAGTGAGGCCTAAACTTTGCATATACAATGACCATTTGTATATCTAATCCTGAGTTGTACCCCACATCCTTAAATTAAATTAAAAGTTTTTAAAACCACACACAAAAAAAGAAAAGAAAATAGAGATATATGGTTTTAACCATGGAATGTAAAGTTCCACATTGTAAGAAAATATTATGGGAGATAATGGGAATAGACATAAATTTGCCCAAAGAGATACATTCTGATGACTTTGTACTTCTCCATAAGATAGGAGGTAAAGTCCTCTTCAAATATTTAGATCAGACAGTTCAATTGTGCCACTAAAGACATGAAGATAACAGACAAGGACTGAAATAACAGTTAAAGAGAGTAGCCAAATGTAATGATTACATAATTAAAGAGCAATGATTTGTCTGTGTGACTCCCTGTTTGAAGTCAGTGATTACAAAACCATAACTGTGTCAGAATCCTTGATGTTGAATTATTCCCAGCAGTACTCAGCTTTTAAGGTACAGACAAGCTTTTAAGATACTGATGATAGAAAAGAACAAGGGATTTTTGGATACTAATAAGACTGTTTATTGAAATTATGGGTTATGGGATCTGAAGAAGTGTGAAAAACGGCAAAGCCCCAAAATTGCAAGAAACACAGAGGGTAATGGACTGTGGTTTTAATTATTAGATGGATTTAACTTGAGCAACATGAAATCCAATCTAAAAAGAAAGCAAGTTTTAATCATAAAGCAAGATTTTTGACTGTTTGATTACAGAGGTTTAGCAGTTTTCTGTAGTGGCAAAATCCAGGTGTGACCCTGGGAGTGAAGGCAGAGGTAGAATAAAGAAGGTCTTTCGACCAGAGATCACAGTCTAGCAGAAGTAGCAGATATATATAACAATCTCAGCACAACATGGGAATTGTCATAAATATTTATCTGTTAGTCATATAGGATGAAAGATGAACTCTGTTTGGATAAGCCTTGAAGAATGAATGGAAGCTGCACAAGTGGATAAACATGAGCAGTGGTCCTGGTTCAGAGAAACGCCTGCAGGAGGAAAGAGCCTCAGTCTCAGGTGGTTGTTGCTGCCTGTGTTTATGGGCAGCTGAGAAAAGTTTTGGGGTCTAAAGGAGCTCTAGTAATAACTTAAAAGTTTTTCTGAAAGTCAAATTTTTACAGACTTAAAGAGTAAATATTCAAAGGAGACTATGCATGAATTTCTGATTCACAGGTAAATCCTGTCAGGGAGGACTTCCAAGGGGGACATTTTTGAATGAGGAATCAGATGGACTTGAAATGCCAATAATTGCAGAAAAGTCTGAGGATGAGAAAGCAGTTACTATCAATTCAGTGATGGTGCCAGGTGCAATTTATCAAGTCACTGTGGGCAGTATGCTGCCATCATCCAGATAGGAGACATAGAACTGGTTAGTAATAGTGTTCATGATGGGTAGGGGCTTGAAACACTAACCACAGCCATAAGAGCGTCCACACTGCCAATGACTTAATATTGCACTATCTAGAGGTTACTGATGGATAGAGAACCCCAGCACCCAGCACCCAAGTCATGGTACTAGCTGCCTCTGGAGATGGGCATCATACCAACTTGGTCAGCATCCACTAGTGGCATTGTGCTTTCTGTTAGAGCATTCTCCCAGAATTCACTTTCTGATCTTTGTCTAGAATCAGCAGAAAAATTATGATAGATAAAGAGAAACAGAGAAACATCATGAAAATAATATATTAATTGATATATGTATATATGAATATTTTAGAAAATAGATTGGCAAAGCATTAAAAATAGAATATGAACCTTATTGAGGACATAACAACATTTAAAAGACTTTGTCACTACCACAAATTACTAATCAGATCATTTTGCCATATAAGTTTACAAGAAAATGTGTCTTCTAACTTTGTGGAAAAAAGGTTTTGGTCATCAGAATATCTACGAAAAAGTTATTCTTAGAACTTCCTTTACTAAACTTAAAATATTTTTTTTTTCAGAAAACCAAGCAGAAGAACAACAAGTTATTGTACTTCAGATAATCACTGGCTTATGTCCTGGGAGGCACAGCCCTAATATTAACAGTGGTCCTTGTAATACAAGTTTTGCAAAGATAATATTCAAAATCCATTACAAAAATGTCAAATTTAAATTTTAAAAATCACTTTACCATTATGTCGACAATTCCTGCCAAAAAGTACCAATATTTGCTGCATTTCTCAAATATATTAGAAGCATGCCTACATATTATTAATTTATTTGTAAACACGTTTTAAACTATAATGTATTTGTAATTTAAACATAATGTATAATGTATTGTGTGTTTTTGAAATTACTATCATTGGCTTTATATTGGTCACGTATTGCTTACCATATTCTGCATCTGCTCTGTTAGATTGCGAGGTTCTGGTGAGGAGGGTGGAAGCATCATATCATTTTACTTTTTTATAACCTGTAAAAATAGGCTCTTCTAAGCATAAATGTTACTTATTATGGTATGTTCAATCTTGTTCACTTTTCTACTTTCAAGCAAGGTTGTAAAATGTATTTTAAAAGAGTATTTAAGTCTCTGTCATTCTCACATGTTCTTTGCCCAGTCCATCTCCACTACTCCGTCTTTCATCTGGGAGGTCCAGTTGACATTGCCACAGCCTCTGTAACCCTGTGTCCTTCAGGTATTGGTAGATCCATACCTGAATCTGGAAAATGGAAACAAAGGGAAGACCAGCCCACTGAAAATCAATTTTAAAAATTCTTGGAGAAAACTTACACGTTATTTGGCAGAAATATTGTGTGAAAATAAGATAGAGTCAGTACGAAGAAACCTGCAGTCGATTACAAATCTTAACACGAACAAGAACATTTCTAATGGACAAAAACTATGTAAATGCAGTGCGTGCAGAAAAATCCTTACATGTCTTTTAACAGCCACATTGTACTTCATTCTAAAAGAAAATCATAAGAGTGTGAGGAATGTGAAGAAAAGCCATACAAAGGTAAGCAACGTTAGAAAACTTTCATTTATCTCACAAGAGTTCAAAGAGACATGGAAATAGACAGTATAATTATACAATATGTGGGAAAGTCTTTAATTTTCTCAGTTAATTTCAAATATATCAGAGAACTCACACTGAAGACAAACCCTATGAATGTAAGAAATGTGGGGAAGTCTTCATTTCTATTACTTTCAAGATTAGGAAAAATCTCATACTGGAGAGAAACACTACGAATGTAAGGGATGTGGGAAAGCATCTAGTTTTTCCTTTTGTCTTAACAGGCATAAAATAAATCACACTAGTGAAAAACACTATGTATTAAGGAATGTGGTAACGTTTTTAGATCTTCCATTTCCCTTTAAAACCAGGAAAGAGCTTATACTGGAATGAACCCCAGTGAAGGTAAAGAACGTGGGAAAGCCTTCATTCCTATAAGGACATACAAAGGCTTATACTGGTGAAAAACCCTATACATGTAAGAAATGTGGTAAAGCCTTCAGAAATTGAAGTTCCCTTCAAAGACATGAAAAAAGTGCATGTTGTACAGAAGTTCTATGAATGTAATGATTGTAGTATACAGTCAAGTGTTTCCATTTCTTTCAAATATATCAAATAACTCATACTGAATAATAATCTATGAATACACCTGCTAGTATGATTCCTGTGGAAAACACAAATGATCACATACTGAAGAGAAACTCTGAATATAAGAAATGTGGGAAAGCACTTAATTTTCTCAAATTCCTCAAAGGCATTAAAGGAATCAAACTGAAGGAACTCTTATGTCTTAAAAATTGTGCTACAGTCTACAGTTGTTCCAGTTCTTACTGAAAAATTGAAAAGACTTACATTGAAGAAAATCCCAATAAATGTACAAAATGTGGTAAAGCCTTTAGTTGTTCCAGTTGCGTTTGATGGCATAACGTAACTCATTCTGGAGAAAGACTCTGTATGTACCTAATGTGGAAATGCTATCATTTCTCTTATACTAATTCAAAAACAAATGATCACACACACTGAAAATTGACCTTATAAGAATATACAAAGTGTTGAAATCTGGTATGTTGGAATATACAGAAAGTTCTAAATTTTAACAATTACTTTAAAATTCATGTGATAACTTCTACTCAAAATAAATCCTATAAATATAGGTAATATGGAAGACGACATACAATTTAATTATGTTAAAAGGCAAAGAAAATTCAAAGCATAAATGAAATGTTATAGAAGCTATAAATACATTGTGTTTATTAGTGACTCAATTTTAAAGTGAGTCGTTAGACTATAGATTTCCACTTTTTTACAAGAAAACATTGGGGTGTGACTTCTGTAAGTACCCTTCAAGCAATAGAAAATGTATTTTTTAAACCAGTAAATAATCTTATTCTCCACCCATTTTAAGCTGTCAGATGTACAGATGAATTAAAATGCATTTCTAAATAGTTATGTAGGTTTGATTATTATATAGCTTTTTTACTTTTCCTGCTTTTCATTGGTCATTTAAAAATGAGTTCTTGTTAACTGTTGGCATTTTCTTACTGGCCGTATATGTCAGGATTTGTATAACCTAACCCATTATTTGTATATTCTTTTATTTGTATAGCAAAAGCAACTATTTTGGTGTAAAATACTTTATTTACTTTGCCAATAAAGAGTGCCAATTTATAAATAAATAATAATAAATAAAAAGAGTATTTAGGGAACACAATTGTATTAATATTCATCATTTAAAAAGCACAGCTGGACTATATGCATGTAAATTTATGATTTCTTTACTGTAGATTACCACATTGTTTAACTTGATTTATTGAAAAATTTATTAAAACATACTAATTTACATAACTTGGTATTTTTATTCCTACAGAATATCAAGACACCTAAATAATACACATAATGAATTTTTTTTTTTTTTACTTTTAGAGTTGTGGAGTACACATAGGGATTTATTTCATAAGTAAGCTGCATGCAGGTGAAGTCTGGGTCTTTAGGTGGCCCCCCTCTCTTCCCTTAATAGTGGACCAACTACACAGTGTGTTTCCATGTGTCCTCATCCTTCCACCTGTCTCCCTTGCCTAGCATTGCTCAGTGTCTGCTGATTTCACCCTTGTGCTAGTGTGACCAGTAATCAGTACCCACATATAAGTGAGAACATGCTGTATTCAGTTTTCTGTTTCTGTGATAATTCACTTTGTATGATGGTCTCCAGCTGTATCCAAGTTGCTATGAACCATGATTTTGTTCTTCTTTGTGGTAGCATATTTCATTGTGTGTACATACCATGTTTTCTTTATCCAGTCCACTTTCGATGGGCATCCAGGTTGGTTCCATGCTTTTGCTATTGTGAATAGTGCTGCAATAAACATGCATGTGCAGGTTACTTTTTGGTAGAGCAATGTACTTTCCTCTAGGTATTTTTTCCAGAAAAAGGATGACTAGATTGTATAGAAGCTCAATTCTTAATTTTGGAGAAATTGCCAAACTGCTTTGCATAGAGGTTGAACAAGCTTAAATTCCCACCAAGAGTGTAGAGCATTCTCTTTTCTTCACAACTATGCCAGCACATGCTGTTTTTTAACTTATTAATGATAGTCATCTATACCAGGGTCAGGTGGCATCTCATTGTAGTTTTGATTTGCATTTCTCTGATGATAAGTGAGGCAGAGCATTTTTTCATGTGTCTTTTGGCTGCTTGTATATCATCCTTTGAGAAGTGTGTGTTCATGTCCTTTGTCCACTTTTTAATAGGGTTGATTGTGGAATATATTGTTCTTCTGTTCAAAATATTAGATGCACTTTACATTTAAAATCCTTAAATTTAATGTTATTGACACTGAAGATAAAAATATTTTGTACTAGAGTTGAATGGAAGAAATTTTTATAGAATTATAGAATGCAATAAAAGTAAAAAAAATGCTTTGTGGAGATATAATGTGTGTGAGTGTGTGTGTATACATAATCACTTCTCTCAAATCATTCAGTGAATGGCAAGAAGAGCATCTGTACATGAGTGCAGCAGCCACAATTAAGGAAGTGCTCCCTCCTGTCAGCTTCCACACACCTTGCATATTTCTCATAATGGCAATTGTCTATAGAGATTTTGCTTATTACTGTAAGCTTCTGATGACAGATGCATTGTCTTCTTTATCTTTATATCTCTACCTAAAGACAGAGTTTTTGTCAGTCTGTGCATGATTCTAAATAAAATGATTATTCTAACATTTAATACATGTTTAGTGATATTATGAGATATTAAATTTAGTTTGCCTTTTAAAATAATATCTTAGATTATCTGGAACATTTACCTCCAAAATATCTGCAGTCAATTTCTAGGAACAGATTACCTTGATTTGCTGAAGCAGGTGGATGGACTGAGGAGTTGAGTTGAGGATGACAACAGAGAAATGTTTTCTAACTCCCTCATCCTTCTCACATGCATATCTTCTCTTTCCCTCATCTTCCTAATGTAGTTTCATCACAATTCATCATAATCTTGCATCTTTTTAAGAAATGAAATCCATAGGTGAGTTATCAGTTGTACCATCATTATATTTTATTTTTTGTAAAATTTTTCTGTTTGTTTTCCACAGCGCTTATACATTTCCATAATGCAGCTTTTTCTAAGCCTATCACAAGCCTCATTCCCAAATGGTCTGAGCCGAAAATATTTTCTCAGAATTCACAAACATATCCATTAATTCTAAAATTTCATGAAGAGAGTGCTTTGCATCATTCAAGTTTAGCAGTGGTAACAGCTTGCCACCAATGCTACACTTTGGGAAATTAGCCATTTGCTGATTTATTTTACTCTGCTGAAAACTTTGTAGGAATCCTCTTCATTAAAATATCTTTAACTATCTGTGTTTATTTTTGTCTTCCAATTTTGACTGATGACATCTATATTCCATCTTTTAAAATTATTCTACGTTCTCGATTTTGTTTTCTCAAAGCCTACTTAAGTTTTCATTTCTGCTTCGTTTTTAAATTTATAAGATCCCTTTTATTCTCTGAATGGTCATTTTCAGAGTTTCTTATAATTTTATTTTTTTTTTTTACTATTTCATTTCTAGCATTTTACATAAGCTCTGCCAATTTCCTCACAGGCTGTAAGTAGTGAGATAACAAATGCAGCTGGTTGTGATTCTCATCTTAACTCCTGAGTACATCCCTGATCCAGTACATCATGGTACTCTGTTCTTAAAAATTGATAGCATTTTTTGGGGGGGGTAAATTTACCAGATAATAAAAAAAATTATTTAAAAAGGCAAACTACATTGTCTTTCTGAGATGTGTGCCAAATGACAGCTCTCATTTATGTAAAGAAATATTCAAATATGTACAAGTAAACAAATGCTTTGAGGAATAGTCTATTTTGTCATCACTGTTTTTAACGTTGTTACCATAATTTTTTGTTTTAAGTTTATGGTTTTTTGACATTAATATTCTAAGAAAAATCATGAAAAAATTAATCATGATTATTTTTATCTATACAATTCTCCTCAATTTTTAATTTCAATTCAGAGACACGTGGCCTCAGAACGTCAATAAATCTGGGTTGTCAATCACAATAAAAGTTTTCTCCCATCTTTCTTATGAAAGTTCTTTGCACAGGAAAAGAGCTTATGAGTCAAGTCTGATATAAAATGTAAAGATTCATGAAAGCTTAAATATGCAGCTCCTCAAAGGCAGGCGCTACTATAATGTCTATAAAACCACCATAGCTTCTGTTAAGTTTCCCTTTTGTTGTGATGACAATACACAGGGATCCACAGTAATCTTGGAATTTGCTGTTATCTGCAGGTCGATTAAGTCCTTACCGCTTTTAACCAAGTTAGCCTTTATTAAAAGTTCCTCTGTAAACGGTTCTTAAAAGAAAAATAACCTAAGACAAATTAAATGTTGAAGAGCTTAATTAAGCAAAGAGCCATCCGCAGTGGGGCAGCCTTCCAACCAGAGGGGGCTCGGAAATTCCAGTGCAGCCACGAGCAGAAGTTTCAGGGACAGAAGAAGGAGAGTGAGGGACAGAAACACTGGGATTTTACGTCTGCCTTATTTCACAGAAACGCAGCTCCGCCTTTTTCTAATTTGACCCCGTTTGAACAGTCGGCTGCCTCGATTGGCCGAAACTTGGTGGTTGGCACCAGAGCAGGTTGCAGTCTGTCTACACATCCAGCTGGGTCATAGTTCACCAAGGTACAGGTACAGAGATGCCTCTAGGTGGCGCTCAAAATGCGCAAGGAAGCAGATGTGGGCTAAGCTTAACTTAACACGGCTTTCAACAGTTATTGCCTCAAAATAATTTCAGAATAAGCTTCCCTCAGTTCCTGAAAAACGGCCAACCATAGGTGGAGGTGGCCGCGAAAACTACTGCCCCATGAAGTGACAACCGCAGCCAATACCCAGGAGGAACAAATACGCTCAAAGGCGCGACCGGGGACTCCACCCAGGAGGCCTGCGCATGCGCCTCACGCAGCATCCCGAGCGCTGCCCAGAGGTGAAGCGCATGCACCGACAGTCCCTCAGTTGCGCAGTCCCCAGATCCCAGCAAAAAGACCGCCGAAAGGTTCCGGCGACCCGCGTCTTCATTTTCATTTTGATGGATAAGGGAATTTTTCAGGGTTGATTTTTCCCAGACTGGTGTAGAAGAAACTTAAATGGCAGAGTCAGTGTGAAATTAGCTGTGGAATAAGGACCTTATCTTGAAGAAGAGCGATAGTGCTGTGAACTTGTGAAAAGAACCAAGCATTCAGTGCCAGCCAAAAAGGTTGGACATAAAATTATTTTACAGATGCCTATCTGAAAATTGAAATTTTGGAGAATATTCTATTGATGTTTCTTGGGGGAAAAATACAGGTGGAAAAAAGACGAGAGAGGTAGGGGGAGAAAGGATACATTTGAGAGGAAGAGCACTTACTGAGCAGACATAAAAATACTGGTGTGGAGCGGAAATAGCAGAGAATACCATAGAAAAGAGACATTTACAGTGGAAATGTTAGGTCTGGCTTTTGTTCTGTTAAGGTGTGACCTCTGAATGTATCAGTGCTTTCCCTTGATCCACATATGCGAACTAACATCCAACTCCCCAAATTCTTTCCTGATTTAGAACCCAATCTAACTCTAGTCCCAGTAGCCATTGTAACAAATGTAATTACCCAATAATTTTAAAAACAATTTTTGACAAATTATCAAATAGTCCTATTCTTAATAAGAAAACTATTGACAAAGGCAATTCAGTGGTATTTGGAAACATTTAAGTGTATATATATATACACTTGATTGCATTTACTAGAGTGGCTACCTAGATTAGGATTAGTTTGGGATTTATTGATGAAAGAATTCAGAGGTATTGTTTGGTTAATCTCTTATATGTATATATATCTCCTGTCATATTGTTACTACAGAAATTTCCTTGGATGTACACAAGGATTTATATACAAGGAAGTGTATTGAAAAACTACTTTCAATCAAAAAAGAGAGGGAAATAAAAAATTTTGGAATGTGGTAATAGTTTAGCATACTAAAATGCATTCTACCAAACACTATAAAGACAACTACATTTGTATATATGGATACTGAAATATTTTCCCTTATGTCTTATGTAGTAATAATTCCTATTTTCTCCTAGTATTTTTTTTTTTTTTTTTTTTTTGAGTTGGAGTCTCACTCTGTCGCCCCGACTGGAGTGCAGTGGCCGCTCCCAGTGGGCTCCGGCGATCCTTCCACCTCAGCCTTCCAAGTAGCTGGAACTACAGGTGCGCGCTACCATGCCCGGCTAATTTTTGATTTATTGTAGAGATGAGGTCTCGCCAAGTTGCCCAGGCGGGTCTCTAACCCACGGGCTCAGGCAATTCACTCACCTCAGCCTCCAAACCTGAGGTGTAATCCCGCCCCCAAAGGTGCAG
>CAUYQG010155778.1:0-11896 GCA_963574415.1 Tarsius wallacei
AAAAAAAAAAGGAAATTCAAATTGGGTAAAATTTTATTCTCTACCACTTGTAGTTATGAAAAGACTGGGAGAGTTTTATTGGATGTGTCAGAGTCACAGTAATTTTATTGATGCCCAGAAAAGCTGTCACACTTTAAAGACTGGGAGGTTTTTACATGTAATAGAGTACAGCTTTTTTGAAATATGTGCACACTGAATAGGTTATCTCTGAAACAGTTGTATTTTCAATCTCTCAAATTAGCTGTGTTTCATTTCCTTAAATTCTTTTAAAGTTTAAAGTTTGGAAGCTCTGTCATTCCTACTAATATATCTTTACAAGGAATGTGAGAAAGGAGCATATGATTTATTTCCATAAATTTGAAAGAAGGTCTAGATCCCAAATTTACTTAGCATATGAATTATTTTGCACAGTTTTCAAAGAATTCTGTTTTAATCTGTTGGTGCCTGCACACAGTTTTTAGCTTCTCTCCTAACATGGCAGTTGAAAGCATGGAGATAAATCCAAAAATAACTTTTTAGTCATAACTTTTTTGAGGCCAAGATGTTATTAGTTTCCGTCTGATTTTATTTTTCAAACATTTTGGTGCTAATTGGGCCACATATAGAATATTGCATGGTCATTCACAAATATGCTCTGCTTTGTCTAAGGCACTGACTATTCTCCTGATTTTGAATTTTGGTTAATGTGATTTGATTTGTCCAATGAAATGTGTCCAACTAAATACCAGTAATCTTTTTGTCTGCTTTATCAGTTAGCAATTTTCCAAAACAGAAGTTCTATTATTTTGATTTGTAAATGAAGTCAATGAAAAACATATTTTTAGCCAACTCATGATAGTTATGTAGAATACATGAAAAATGATCCTTTGTTTTTGTAAATCACGGAGATTTGGGCATCCGTTATCACTGCAGCATACAATACATTATTATGCCACTTATGTAAACACAGACTCTTCACCATGGATTGATTCATTCATATAACTAGTATTTTGAATATCAACCTGTATCAGGCACTGTATTAGTTACTTAGGTTTTTTTTTTTTTAAGAAAGTAGGATTTATTAAGAGGACAGAAAAGCTTCCACAGGCGGAGGGGACCTGAAAGAGGTTGCCCAGTTACTAAGGTTCTAATGGTAAGCTAAAGCAGACATTATCATAATCCTGCAATCGTGGAACTCAATCAGAAAGGACATATATTGTGAAGACATTTTGCTATTGTAGTGTCTCTCTCTCCATATATATAAATGTATTCAATATGCAGTCTCAGGTTTAGCTCTGTCTGTTAAGTAGAAATGGCAATATCTGAACATTACTAAAAAAGTTTGCAAAATGATAGAGCAGAAAAAGGACAAGGCATGAAGAGAAGGGTGGTATTTTAGTATATAAGACATGCCTTGGGTGTTATGCCATGTAGCCATATCTCTGTGAGGATTGATCAGAGCAGATGAAGATGAATCCCTTTGTATAGTCTCCTTGTCCTCCTCTCTACAGGAAGTTTCAAATTGCCCTTTGGGTTGTTTTATATCATGTGTTGCCTGAAGCTCAAGATTGAATTTCTGTATTTCTGGAGTTAGAATTAGCAATATTTTGTAACTATCAATAACTCTAAAATAAATTTCTGTGAATGGAATAGCAAATTATTTTCCTGAAACTGTCTGCAGCATTATAAAGATAAATTTCATCATAACTGTAAAGACATTGCTCATAGCTTGACACTGAAATTTATATAAAGATAGATATAATTTTATGTTTATAAATTTATATTTATATAAAGATACATATAATTTTATTTTTATAAATTTATGTTTATATGCTATTTGTCCTACACTTACTTATTATATGTAATTTGTTAGAGGAGCTAGATTTTATATACCATATATCTATTATAGCTATGTATCTAATATACATAATAGAAGTAATATAAATACATTTTATTATATGTGAGACGTCTAACTATTTCTGTCTATTTGCCTATATATAGTTTTTTTCTAACTCTTCTAACAATTTTTTCCATTCTTCCTAATTTTAATTTTTTCAAAACTTTTGAAATCTTAACAAATGTATACTTCTTAAAAAAAGGTAAATTGTGTGTTTAAACGTTTTCTATTTTTTCAACATAATGAGAAAGTAAAAATCAACCCTGATGAAAATTAGATAATCAGAACATGAACAATACTTTTATCATAGAACATTGTCAAGATTATAGTATAGTTGCACACATGACTAATTCTCCCTACTTCTCTTATTTTTAATTTTAAAGATGTGGGGTATAATTCATGATTACTTCTGAGCAATAATTGTTTTTTTACCAATGCTACCTCTAGCCCTGATTCAATCCTCCTTCCTCCTGAATAATAAGTATTGACATTATTTCCACACTCTCCCCATTGTTTGACAGCATTCAATTCAGAACTTGCCTCTGTTTTGTCTAATTTCTTCTAAAAATGACTGATAATAACCCAAACCCCATATGTCTGTCTTACTCCTCTTTACTGAAATGATCAACATTTTTTTTTCCTGATGTGTGTTTTCCTTTGCTTCAGACATCTAGCTAAATTTACTTTGCTTGAGTATAAGAGCATCCCTTTTCCTCCTTGACCAGTGGATGTCAGCAATAATTAAATGGGGCCTAATGTAACTCTTTTATTTTGTGATTAAACACATGCACATATATACTATATACAGAAATGTTGCCCCAAATGTCAGCAAATCTGCACACAACAGGGAAAAACTTATATGTTTTATGTAGGAAAGCAGACAGTGAATTTTTTTTTTTTTTTAGTAAGAGTTTTTTCATATCATTCAGACTTAAAATGAATGGAAGATGCTTTTTTGCTTATGTTTCTAAACCTCTGAAAAGAAACCGTTCTTTGTTGGCCGCCTTACAGGAATGGTCATGTAAGGTGCTGAGCCATTTTAAATTGATGCTGGGACTACAACTCAGTGGGCAGAGTCCTGAGATGATCAATTACACTGCATTTACAGCTAAAACCAATATGTCTATTGCATATTCTCTCATGTTATTTCAACTCCATACTTCCTGGACAAAACAATGAAGTGAATGAGATAGATTCTGATAATTTTACTGACAACAAATACATGTTAGACATTGTTCACACAAGGAATATATTCTAATAAAATAAGCAAGATTTATATATCTTTCTAATGAAGAATGAAAATGTTTGAGTGTTTAGTTTCCCAGTGAGAATTCTGTGAATGCTTTCTTGTGCTATGATCACAACTTGAGATTTGTTACTTTAAGAATATAAAGTAAGACTATAAAAAAGATTCATAACCTCAAATTACATTAACTGTACATTAAGGGAGATACACAAATCCCAAGAAATAATGAAATGTCAGGGTTAGAATCATCCCTTTTCAGGTTTCGTGCTCAATCTCCTATGATCTTGCATAAAATGGTATTGCTGTTCACCTAACTATTAGGAAGTACAATTGATTTGCTTGCAATATTTATTAGTGCATTAGTCATGTACATTAGCACCAAACTGGAAACAAAGAATGCTTTACTTCCCCAAGTCTGTGGCAAGCCGATGCAAGTAAAAATGTAGGTGCCGATATAAATACAGATGTGACTCACACTCTTGAAATATCTTTCCTTTACTCAGATTTCCCAGAAAAATTCGAGAGATAAACACTCCATCCATTTCAATCTTTGATGAATTGAAAGAGTTCACATTATTCAAGTTATTTTTTGTTCTTTCAACTTGATGTCATTTTGATAAATTATCAATAAGAGGCCATTAAAAAAATCAAAACTAAAAGGAACAGTTTGTCTAATATAAATAAATAGAAAAGGCTAAAACTCAAGGCTAAGTAACATTTTTCCTAATATGTATTTCAGCCCAAATTCCACATGAGATTTGATTGTTGGCTTAATAAGGTGAAAGAAATGTAACTACAAGTAAATAAAGGGAAGCTTGAAGGCCTAGTGTTATTCGTAACAACTGTTTCCACCATCACCATACCACCACTGCCTCTGTGTCTAAACCTAATTCCAGCCACCTCCAAGCAACTCGCCCTGTGACTACCTACTCCAATTTCTGAACACTAGCATGTGGAATTTTTCTTTTTAGAAGCTAAAACTGACTCTTTCCAATGGTTCTTGAATTTCCTGATTCCTTGGTTCTCATTATTTGAGCTTTTAGTGGAAATCTTTCTTTCCGTAAACATTCTGTCTCCTGGCCTTTCAACAACTTCCCAGGCAGGTAATCCTGACTTCCTTGCAACTCCTCTGCTTCACTAGAGATACTAGAACAACAAAGGAGACTTGACAATGCCAGTGAATGGTATTTGTTAGAAAAATTTGTAAGTCTTTGTGAGTTTGTGTATTTTGTCTGCTAGAGTGCTATCACCTTGATTTATTTCCATTTAACACTACAGTCAAATCACTCTATTTTTAAAACAATATTACTTTCAATTTTATAATTATGATAATCTGAACTGAGCTGGAGGAAATGTTACCCTAGTTCAAGCTAATAAGACTGACACTGTTTATTAAGAATATGCCAGGTCTTGATTTATGTCTTAAACTTCACAAAACTCTCTTAAGATAGGCATCATCATTCTGTGTGACATATTGTATTTCTTAAAAAATAGATAGAACCATACATTCAATTAGGCATGCTATATTGGCATATGGTTTTGCCACTTTTCCTCAATTGTCTGGTCTGTTCTCCATCCCATTGAATCTGGGCAGGCCCTCAAACTTCTTCTGTAATCAAATAACCCAGTGGGAATGACATCTCGGAGTGGTCATTTTTTGTTGTAGCCCTTAAATGGATGGGAAGCTCTCGTTCTCTGTTTAAAACCAGTCACCATGTGAGATTTGTGACCTTCTAGAGACCACCAAATTGTAAAAAGCCCAAACAACTTAGGATGAGATGCCACATGGAGAAAGAGAGGTGAGGAGCACTAAATTTGTAGGAATGATCACGAAGAAGCCATTGGAAACTAATTGAAAGCCAGAGCACAGACTCCAGGCACCAAGAATCACAGATCACAGTCTCCGTCTGCCAAGCTCAACTTCTTTTCTATAGAAATGCAAGCATCTTAAAGTGGTTATTATTTCATCTCTAAGCTTTGGGATAGTTCATTAGGTAGAGATAGATAAATGAAAAATCATTACTTTGAAGATGAAGAAAACAAATGCTCAGAGAATTTGAGAAATTTGCTCAAATCCATACAGATGTGAGGTGGTTAAGCCAGGAATTGAACCATATTCTTCTGAATGCATATCCGATGGCCTTAACCACTGTGTAATGCATTCCCTCAACATATATCTTGAAAGATTTTTTTTAAAGAAATCCTAATTGTAAGTAGTGCTATAGAGAATATATTTGGCTTACTTAAGAGAGTAATGTTTGTTTGTGGGCTATAACATATGTGTGTTTATAACCAAGCAGATGCTCCTAATTACAGATTTATTTTATCTATTTATTGAAACAAGTTGACATAATTTCTGCTTAGAAATATTTTAATTCAAGTATTATTGTTTAAATTCAAGTATGTAATTTAAACAAATAAAACTGTATAATTTTATTTCTTTAAAAAAGTATTTGGATTTACATTAATTTACTTTAAATTTCCAAAAGATTTTCAGTAGTACTGCAGATAAATTTTACCTAGATCATGATTTTCTATATGTTATTCTGTATATGTTATTTTTTAGTTCTCGGCTAAAACAGTAAGTTAGAGAGAGAGAGAGAGAGAGAGAGAGAGAGAGAGATTAAATGACCTTTTCTAACTCGTAAGATCTAGGTAACTGACCAAAAGACCAAATTTTGTAAATAATGGAGAGAACTTGGGCTCAAGGCTTTTCTTATCACATGTGTTTGTTTCACACAGTATCTTTCAGGTTTGAAATACAGACCTATGTTCATATTTTACAAAACCACCATAATAAAACTCTCCTGGTCAAGTTTTCATCAGTCTTCACCGAGGATGTGAGGAGTACAAGGCTGGATTATTTAGCATCTTCTTGCTCCTCAAAGTTTTTCAGCTCCTCAGAGACGTCTCTGGATTTTTAGCTCATGTAGAACCCAGTTTCACAAAAATGTCTCTTTTGAATATTTACTTGCTTTCTTCTTTTGTTGTTATTGCTTTTGTTTTTGACTTCCCTTTTATCAGCATACTAAAGTCATGCCCTCAAATCCCACCTCTTTTTTTAAATGAAAAGCATTTTCGTGTGTGTGTGTGTGTGTGTGTGTGTGTGTGTGTATGTGTGTGTGTGTGTGTATGTGTATGTGTGTGTGTGTTTTGAGCTCCTGCCTCCATCACTTTCCCTAAAGCTATATCTTCTACCCCAGTTGGTCTATAAGAACAGTTTTCTTAAACAAGTCAATTATCTTTCAAAGGGAACTTTGATGCTAGCTGTGAAAATAATACAATTCTATTTCTAATTTGTATCTTGGTTCTGACTATTCTTTAGCAAGTTACTTACCTTAATACTGCTTTAACTTTCATAAAATAAATCTTAAACAATAGCAACTTCTAAATTGTGCTGAGAGAACTAAGTGACATAAAGAAGATTATGCCTAATATAATAAAGCAATTTCATAAGCAGCTATTTACTTTCTGCTAATCTTACTACCTTCCTTCATGCCATCCTCTCTATTAAAATCAATCTAGACTATTTCCTCTTCTTTAAAATAGATGTTACATTGTGCTACCAAAGGTTCTTGTTATTTTTAAGGCAATTTTTCTTACTCTTTTACTGCTTATTAGCTTCTACCCAAGTCTGTGGAATGGCCTGATTTCATATATTACATAACCTCTTCTCTAAGTTAAAATACAGAAGTTTTGTTCATTTCGTTTATATTCTGTATTCCTAAACCCTTGAAAAAAGAATAATATCCTGAAACCCATTCTAAGTTGTCTTGTTAAATGATGATGTACAACAATCTTGGCATTGTGCTTATGAAGTCTAGAATTTTATTTTTTCTCGTAAGCAAAAATTATACTTTAAAAAGGTATAAGAACATGTACTTGAAACAGTTAAAATTAAAATTTAGTTGTATTATCAGGCACAAGATATTAGTTGGTTTGATTTGGGGATTTTGGAGAAATTTGTGCAGATTACTGTAATTAATACAATTATAATTATAATCAAAATCATTGCCATATTTCTTCTTTATAAATTTAAACACAGTGATGGAATTTAAAAACCTTTATAGTTTGATTAAGTACATTTAGCTTTTTTGACCTATTTAAAAGCAATCCATAAGTTAAAAAGTCGTTGAATTAAAGATGTATAGAGAGAAGGAAAAAAAGAAAATATAAAAGATATATCAAGTATATATACTTCCATAAGTATAGTATGAATAGAAACTTTTATCTGTTTGGAATCACAAGAGTTATCCAGATGCTAGTAAAATAAAGAGGAATAGGTCTACATGGGTAATACTTCTAAAAGAGAAGATGCTCATCATGCAAAAACAATATGTACCTATTAATCACCTTCCTTCTAGCAAGTTATTCAGGCATTTATTAAATAACTATTTGATGTTGATGAACTCAAGCTTACATAAATTAACTGAAGATTTAGAGAATAATACTTTGTAAGGACACATTTGAAGATAATTTGAGTATACTGTTTAAACATTAAAAATCATAATTAACATGAAACCAATACACATAGGAATCTAAACATATTTTTTCAGTTCAATAAATATTTATTTAGCCTGTACTGAAACGTTTGATTGTTTAATGTTAATCTCATTTATGATGACATGTAAAAATATTACTGACACCTTGATTAAGCTACTGTAAGTGAGATAGATATTGTTTGTGTGGAACACTTTCTTTATCTCCCACAGCACAGGGAATACCTGAAACAAAAATTTGTTACACAATTTCCCAGGCCCCACACGGTTGGTAGAGTCAGATATTACTTCTAGTCAAAAGGTCGTGGATAGGAGTAACTTTTCTTGCTCGAAACCGAAGAATGTAAAAGACAGTGCATAACACTTCAGTCCTCCTTTTCCCTGATGATACAACCTGTTTCATGGGCTATACATGATCTGTTATATATAATATATAAACAAACTCAGACACACACACACACACACACACACACACACATTCTTAGTTAACCTTGCCCAGAAGTGATTGCTTGGGTAAACACAGTTTTAAAGCTATAAGCCACAGATCATTTTTAGAGACGGTGAACCTAAAAACCAAGCAAATACGCCTTATATTTTTAAATTTAGCTTTTATGTATTTATGTGGTTCCTAAATATATTCAATCTGCTTAGTCATACATTTGTTAGCCCAAATTCTTTCTCAAAGATTCTTCTATTTTGGCCTTTTTCTTAATTATTGATATGTATTATTATCTTCTTAATTAAAGCATTTTCCTTCAGCTCTCACTCACTCTCTAGATTCAACCCCAACCTCAAATTTGATGATTTCTAGATATTTATTCTCAGGTCAAGCGATTTTCTTGAACATCATTGCCAAACATTCAACTCACTCTTGAGTAGCTTTTAATTGCACGCTACAAAGGACTTCAGATGCTTCCATCTCACTTATTCTCCAAACTGCTTCTGCTCCTTATTCTATATTCCTTGTCTCAATCAATTTCTCGACTATCAATTTGATTCCTCATTCCAGAAACTATACCCTTTTTTCTTCTTGCCACATTCATAGTACCCAGTGTATCTACTGTTTACTCTTACCCTTTATTATTACTAATGTATTTATTCCTATGCCATTTCTACTGGCCTACTTTAATTCAGATGTTGTATTCTTCACACAAATTACTACATCAGTATCCAAACTGGTTTTGCTGTTTCTACTATCATGTGCCTCTAAACACCGCTGCCAAATGGATATTTTACAATAGAAAACTCATATAAGTCTCCTGTTTAACAGATTTAAATGCCCTTCTTGTCAAGATAAAATGCAAATTCTGTAACATGATAGAGTTCATAAGGACCTTATATAGTTCTCCAAATTTATTCCTGACATATAATTTTGTACCAAAATATAACATTTATCGATTTCTCAAAAATGAATAAACAAACAAAAAATCCCCAACAAAAGTCATGCTTTTACTTTGTCATAACTCAACAGGAACTGCTTTGACAATACCCTGACTAGAAATATCATACTTAAGCATATTCATTGCCTTGCCTGATTTTTGTTCTATTCTTGAAGAGAGTTCAGAGGACATATTCACTTGACATCTCAATAATGTATTTGGTGACACAATCTTATTTTCCTATAATACCGGTATAAAAGTCATATCCCAACAGGAAAAGTGTTTGGTTATAGAAAGCCAAATGAATGTACTGGCATGTATCAGCTCACTGTCATTCCTGTCTTTGGAAACACAAATAAACAGATATTTGGTTGAATAAGAAAAGCTTTTTCAGATCATATGAACTTCATAGTATTTTCCTAATTCCCCACCCTCTAGGCTCTCATCATCTTAAAAATAAGCACAGAAACAAATTCTAAAAGTGACTAAATTAAATATAAATAAAAACTTGATCTACAATAATAAGTGTATTCATTGCGCATATCTCAAACATACAAAATACTTTCTGAATATCTCCCCTTCATTTTAGTTCTGCCCTTACAATAAAGCACAAATTCCAGTGCCTAGGTTCTGATCTTTAGAAGGTCTCAAATAATAAAAGGTTAAAGCGCATGCACACACACACACACACACACACCTCTAACACTTAGGATGTGGCATTCAACACTAGAACAATATAACCCACTAACCCTAAATGCTACCCTGACACTAGTCAGATCACAAGTAAATGTTTCTCTACTTTGCTTACTTATTTTCTGGATATAGTAGGTGACTGAATGTCCTGAACTGTTGTGAGTTGTGCAGTCACCAAATTTAGACCTTGATACTGCTCTCAGTGGGCAAGATGGTGTTGGGAGTTTGAGATCTTTAGCTGAGGAAAGACAAACTAATTAAATAGTCATAGCTATCCTCTTAAGTAGCATAAAAGCAATAGATTCTTGTTTAATGAAGTACTATTTCCCAAAAGTTCCAGTAGCCGTATTTCTCCTTTTTCTTTTTCAGTTTGGGATTTCTACAGCTAGTATTGTATTGAAAATATTAAGCAATTCAAATTACTGTTACATTTATATATAATTACATAGATAGATAAACAATAGATAATGTTTGATTCCAACTCCTTACATTGACAACTTGATGTAGACACCATTCATTGATTTTTCTTTGTTAACACTAATAGTTTTAACTGATAGGTACTCTTTGCAGAAGCTGAGGTACTTGGTAAGATCAGAGCATATTTTACGAAATTAAAGGTAGCCTTAATTAAATATTTTTATATTGAAATGTGTAAATATTTTTATTCAATTATTATTTTCATAGATACATAAAGTAGTTTTTGGTTGCCATTTGGAGTAACTGCCTTCTGTAAGTATTTTTGCAAGACAAATCTCACAAATTCCTTTTCTCTATGACTGTTTATATTGTGTTCACTGTAGGGGCAGCAAATAACAGGTCTTCTCAATTTCATTCAATTCCACCACTGAAAATAAATTTTATCTATTTATAAATATGAACTTTATCACTGTATTTTTTCCAGAAGTTAAAATAGCCGAAGTTTCAATTTTGTAATTTCAAGTTAAATCCATTATACATCTTAAGCTTTCATTATTTTATTTGTTTAACTCTCTCACTTTTTCAGAGCTACATCGCAATATCTGCCTGTTTGCAAAATTGTTTGTCAATAATTATATTTCCCTAAAAGCTTCAGAAGCTGAATTATCCGTGAGCTACATTTTCTGGATGCTGTGATCAAACATTTCCAAATATTTTTGAACAAAATGCAACCAATATTCAGAAGGTTCATTTCCAAAAATTTAATACCACTGTTGAACACTTAAAGTGATTTATAAAGTAGTTTTTCAAAGGCTCAAGAATTTGTACCATTATCTAATGAATGACCAATAACAAAGAGCATCTTGGAGTGTCATAATTTTATTTTAATCTTTCATTGTTATTTTTTATATTCAACATTTAGGTTACAGAGACCAGAGATTTTTAAAGCCAGTAAAAAGCAAATCTACACATGTACTTTTTTAAAAGCCTTTTTTGATTTTGGAAAAAAAATGGTTCAAAGAATTTATCTATATGTTCTACCAAGTTTCCTCTAATATTAATGACTACTTATCTATTATATAATGATAAAAACTAGAAAATTAAGATTTAAACAATTCTATCACTTTGCATAAAGTGACAGTCTTTATGCAAATATTATCAGCATTGTTCCTCATGTACCTTTAATATTTCAGGATTTAATACTGGAACCTACATTATATTTAGTTGTTTTATCTCTTAATCTAATCTGTGATATCTGTGACAGTTCCCCAGTCATTTCTCCCTTCCTTGGCTTCAAATTTTCAAGAGGACTAGTACATTATTTTAGATTTGTCTGATATTTTCCAGTTAGATTGAAGTTTTGTACTTTTGACAAGAATACAACAGAAGTGGTATATGTCTTTCTTGGTGCATCATATCAAGTGGTACATGAACTTGACATGTCTATTACAGGTGATGATAAACTTGATAACCTTGATGTTGTCTGCCGGATGTCTCCATAGTAAAGTGACTATTATTCTTTTTGGAGTTAAAAAGTACCTCTGAAGAGATGCATTGAGACTATGCAGATATCTGTTGGGAACCAGCTTCAGAGGCCCATCTGATTGACAAAGTCCAGGTGTGCTGAGGACCATCCCCCCCCCGGCCACAAAGCGAGTCCGGGCAGCTGAGGCCCTTCTGTCTTCCGTCTTTGCTGTTGATACGGCTGAAGAATTCTGTGCAGTCGAGCATGAAGAGAACAACACGTTTATGTGAAGTACTCACAGCTAACCTGGGAATGTCATGG